>VZTG01009130.1:385812-540186 GCA_013397845.1 Melanocharis versteri
AACAAACTACTTAGTTCTTGGGGTTTTATTTTTTTTATTATCATTTTCATTTAGGCTGTCATTATAATGGTAATGTTTATGCTGAGCAGTTTGCTTTTGGGTTTGGGGTTTTTTTAATGGGTTTTATTTTGTTAAAAAGCAAGCAAGCCCAGGTGAGAAAATAGCTGAAAAGTCTTGTCAGTGCTCCTGAAAGTGAGGGTGAGTGGGGTCTTCCTGGATCTTCAGAGCTTGCTTGTTAAAAATGGAACCTGGTACTGTCCCAACAGAGCAGCCCTCCTATGGATAATGTGCACAAACCCCAGCATGCGCAGCACGAGAAACCAAAGAAGGTGCAGTCTTACAAATCTGTGATTTGAGACTTGCTGCTCCAGCTGCTTGTGCATAAATCTACAGGACCCAATGGGATTCATCCCATGGTACTGAAAGAGCTGGCCTATGTCATGCCATGTCATCACAGAACCTCTCTCCATTATTTTTCAGCAGTCTCGGGAGTCTGGAGAAATCTCCTTTGTCTGGAAGCTGGCAAATGTTGCCCCAGCTTTCAAGAAGAGTAAGGAGAAAGGCCTTGGTAATTACAGGCCTGTCCATCTCACTTCAGTGATTAGTAAAATTATGGAAAAGGTTTTTCTAGGAGTTACTGAAAAATGCTTGAGAGACAGCGCAGTCCTTAGTCACAGCCAGCACATGTTCACAAGGGGAAAGTCCTGCTTAACAAACTTAATTCCCCTTTATGACAAGGTCACCCATCTAGTTCACCAAGGGGAGATGTGGGGGCTTGTGGTTTCAGCAAAGCTTTTGATACTGTCTCTCACAGTATCCTTCTGGATAATCTGTCCAGCATAGCTGGATAAACACATCATGCAATTGGTGAGCAACTGGCTCACAGGTTGGGCACCAAGGATTATCGTATATGGGGCCACATCAGGCTGGTGACCAGTCACTAGTGCCATTCTCCCTGGCTCCATCTCAGGGCCGGTGCTCTTCAGTGTTTTTATAAATGATCTAGGTGCAAGAATCCAATATACAGTAAGTAAGTTTGCTGACGATATTAAATCAGGAGGCGCTGTGGTAGAGGGGCCTTGCAGAGAGATCTGGATAGACTCAAGAGCTGGGCAGTCACCAACCGCGTGGAATTTAACAAGAGCAAGGGCTCGATTGTCCAACTGGGACAAGGTAACCCTGGTTACACCTACAGACTGGGGGACAAGAAGTTGAAGAGCAGCTCGGTGGAAAGGGACTGGCAGTTCCTGGTCCATGGCAAGTTAAATGTGAGTCAGCAGTGCCCTGGCACCCAGGAGGGCCAACCCTGTCCTGGGTGCATCAGGCACAGCATCACCAGCTGGGCAAGGGAGGGGATTGAACCACTCTGCTCTGCTCTGCTCTGGGGCAGCCTCACCTCGAGTACTGTGTAGAGTGCTGGGAGCCACAATATAAAATAGACATAAACTTGTTAGAGCATGTCCAGAGAAGGGCGACCAAGATGGCAAAATGTCTTGAGGATGAGACAGAACCACAGAATCAACTAGGTTAGAAAAGATCTCTGAGATCACTGAGTCCCACCTATGAAAATACACCACCTTGTTAACTAGACCGTGGCACAAAGTGCCACATCCAGTCTTTCCTAAACACCTCCAGGGGTGGTGACTCCACCACCTCCCTGGGCAGCCCATTCCAATGCCCAAGCACTCTTTCTGTGAAGAACTTATTCTTAAAGGTATAAGACCAGTGGCTGAGGCTACTTGTTTTGTTCTGCTTGGAGAAGAGAAGGCTGAAGGGTGGCCTCCTCATAGTCTACAACTTCTCCAAGGAGGACAGCAGAGGCAGAGGTGCTGATCTGCTCTCTGGTGACCAGAGGTAGGACACAAGGAAGTGGAAAATGCATCTGGAGAAGTTCAGGTTGGACTTTAGATACAGTTTTCTCATAGAGGAGGTGGGTGATCAGTGACTGGAACAGACCCTCAAGGGAAGAGGTCATGGCACCTAGCCTGACAGAGTTCAAGGAGCATCCCAGCGATGTCCTTAGCCACATGCTTTAGTTCTAGTCCTGCTTCGAGAAGAGACTTAATGCTCCTTATGGCTCTCTTCCAACTTGAGATATTCTATGATTCTGTGAAATATCTGGACCATGTCATGTAAGCTAAGTTTTGGGTTTTAATCCGTCGTGCAAGGTGGGGGTCTGTTTCTTCAGTGCGCTGTAGAGGAAAAAAGAGAGGTATTTTGGTACCCAGCTTGGTCAGACGTATTTTGTACCCTCTCTGTCCCACCTGGGGTTTTCAGGGAGCTACAGATGGTAGCACAAGACTGGACTACAGCTTTGTAGCAGCCAGCAGCATTTGGAGTTCATGGGATATTCAGTGGCAAATTATACCTTGCATTTCATTGACTAGTTCTGTCTCATACACCAGCTTTGTGCTGCAGTGCATCCCCAGGTTACTCCACGTGGTAGTAACAGCATGTGCTCTTTCTTGTAGACGTTAATTTTAAATTCTATTTACACAGTGCATGAATGTGAATCAATTGAAGCTTGGCATTCCTATTTCAGGGTAGGAATAGCTGGTCAATATGAGCTGATATTATTGACTGGCCTGTTTATGTGTCTGTTATGCAAATCATACAGGTAATGAATATCAATATGCAAGAGTCTGCTGAAATGCTTTACAGTCAAAATCATGGAGGCTGAACATGGAAGGCAGTCTCCCATGTTGGAAAGCAGTTGCCAGTATTTTGGTACAATAGATTCATCTGTAATCTAAAGTATACATAAAAGAAGAAATGTGAAATACTCTATCTTAAAGGGAAAACACGAGCATATGTTTCACAGTACACTTCTGACATGTGGTGTCTCACACTCCGGAGAGACTTTTTTTTAACATCGGATGCAGAACTGGTGTTACAGCTATGGAGTTTCCACACGGAAGCACAGTGGAACCTCTTTTCTAGCTATGCTCTACTGTCTTGCTCTGCCACCTCCTCCAAATTTGACAAACAGACCTTCTCCTGCCTGTCCTCAGTGGTCTGAGATCCTAAGCACTTGCTCTGATTTTTGTCTTTAAATCTTGACCTAATCAGGTACGTGTTTCAAGGAGACAATTAGGATTGAATAGCAATTAGGAATGGATAATACGCCATTACTGTAAATCAGGATTACTAAGCATTTACACCCTTGTAATGACTATATTTGTAGAAGAAGAGACCAAACCTATGACTAGTAAGGGAAAATTAAGATTAGTCATAAGCCAATTGTTGGCTTTGTAACATGGCCCCTGCAGCAGTCGTGGGGTCCATCTGGGCTGTCTTGGGAGCAGAACAGGGACAGAGCTGTGACTCTGCGAGCTGTGATATGGCTCCATGCTCCCCGAGACATGATATGGAAGGATCAGTTGATGCTTCCTGACTAATAGCAGACTGACTGTGCTGACTGGTGAGCTGGGGATGACTGCAGCACAGGTACCAAGTCTATTGTTTGTAATTTAAAAACTCCCCTGTTTCACTTCTCTTATTTTGTTAATAGTCTGTAAATATGTCTATACATGCCCCAAGCAGATGTGAGCTGACTTCACTGATGGCAGCTACAGCCTTACTTGAAGCTACATAGCCACGCTAATGTGTCAACAACCTACACCAACAGCAAAAAAAATTGATTCTCAGCAAGGCTTATTAGCTTGGGCCCAACTTTATGCAGGCATGGCTGTCTAGCTTTCATTCAGAGCTCATTTGCTTCTAGCTAACTCCAAGTGTGGGCAGAATATTTTCATGACAGTACACAAAATGCCATGCAGGCATAACTCAGTTCCTCATGATTTTTAGAAACATGATATTCTTTTAACACTTCAATTTGAGAGTGGGTAATAAAGTTAAAAAGAAGCAAATAGATGAATCCACTCTCCCTGTTTAGAATCAGATTCCTCCTAGGAAAGCTTTGTAATTTATATTTTAGGTTTCTTCATATGAGATCAGTCATCCATATGCTGTCACTTCTTTGGAACCTGGGATGGCATTTTATGGTCTTGAGATGAACTTCCCATTGCTTGCAAATAGAGAGGCTAATATGGTTCCAGGCACAGGGTACCAGGAGACCAATTTTTCTGTCTTGGTGGTAATATGGGAAGAATAATAATGAAGTGTTACATACACACTAAGCTACAAGTGGCTCTAGCACAGTTTACACTGGAAAATAAGAACTACCTCCTTGGGAATAAAAAGCTTTTGCTTCCATCCACAAGGGGATAGAACCTTGCCCCTATGAAGCTTAGCTGGGGGTGCTGACATAAGGGCTACCAGCCTTTATTTTTGTCTCTCATAAATAAATGAAGTTAGAAATGCAGAATGGTGGTGTGAATATCTAAATTCATAGACATGAACACTAATATTGTTCTGCATTGCTTACATTGCTTATTAATCCTTTCTGGAAGATTAAGGAACAGGCATTGTGGATTTTTTCAATATGCTATGATGAACCTGAAGAATGTTGAAAAAAATTTGAATTCTCCTTTGGCACTATTTCATCTAACTGAATCCAAATTATTTTTTATTTAAAATCTGAACTCCACTTTCTTTTCTACTTTCAAACTGTCTCATCAATGCCATCCATTTTACCTATGCTGTGACTTTCTGGAACGATCCTATTGTAGAAATATTAAATATACCTTTGCCTTATCAGGCTTATCAAAAATTATTGAAGGTTGAGTTTTTTATCTTTCTTGAAGAAAAAGGAATTGCTGATTTTCAAGTTGGGTAGTTTAGGGGTAAATTTGTTTGGTTTAGAGTGTAGTATTCCAATTAGTGGCAGACTGTTCCAGTAATTAGTTACCCTATACCAAATACATTTCTTCGTTTACCACAAGCAAACTCTTTGTCTATAAAAAAATATCATCTGGAGTGATCCCATATGAAAGGTGTTGACTGCTGAGACAAAATAACTTCCTATAGGCTTTAAGTTGTTGGTCTATATTACATCCAGGATCATCTCATTAGATAACCCACAATTATTACAGCAGTCTGGGGTATTTTCTTTTCCCAAGAGGTGACCCTATAAGTATTTTAGATGACATTTCATTAGAAAACAGTGCTAAGTTTTAAGCCATGACCTTCTCAAAACATCAAACCAATAAGGAAGTTGCTAGTAACATTTTTCTAACATTCCGCCTTCTCTTCCTTCTTCACCTTCTCCTTCTCCTACACCTTCTCCTTGTTCTTCTCCTTCTCTTTCTTTTTGTGACCCAAGTTTGCAGGTGACAGCTTGGAAGACTCTATTTGTGTGCTTCAAAACATTCGGCATTTATTGTGCCGAGTGGTGTCACCCAAGAATCTAACAAGACAGGAAAAAGGTGGTTAATGGCCTTTGGTAAAAAAGAAAATGGCAATTGGTAGGTTAAATTCAGACTTGTATGCATCAGTTCTGCTATTGGCCCAACAGAAAGTAATATTCTACACAGCACTTACTCGGATGGCAGCCTATTTGGGAAAAGAGTCATAGTAAGCCATTCAATCTTACTGTGCATAAATCCACAGTCACAAGGCACATTTTACTTCTGATCATTCAGCTTAAAAAAGAGAAGAGGAATGCCGCTGTGTACCAATTAATGCTCCTATACTTCACAGGAGATCCAGAGTTACAGTTGTCTGAAACCTGTCCCACCAGTCCCACTGTTTGGATATTCAAGGAATATGAGCTGCTGACTTCAAACTGGCAGTTCCTCGAGAGTCAGCAGTTGGAACTGTGAATAAAAGAAACAGACTTGGATTTTTCTTGGTATATTCATATGTTTAGCTCATCTCTGTCATGTTTACCTCGTGCAGATTGCAGTGAAGGCAGTTGCCGCTCACGTATGCGTTGCTTTTTTCTCCCATGTATACAATATGTGCATGGGAAGAGTTCTGGAGAACAGATGGGGATGACACAGCCATGTGTTGCAAGTATATTCATAGATTACAGAGCCAAGAGGGAGGGCTGCAACAGTCTAATCTGATTTCTTACATCATGTTCTTCTGCATGTGAGTAAAATCTTTTGAGAGGAAACATCCCATTTTGATTGAAGAATTTATTTCCTTAGCTATGTTATTCAGTAGTCCTCAGCACTAAGGACCTTATTTCTCCTGAGATAATAAAGCCTTTATGTGTTGAAGCAGGAGGGAGATGTTGGGGTGAATTATAAAAAAATGTGCATGCCACCAATGAGTGGATTCTTCTCCAGGCCCATACATCTGTCCTTGACCTCTTTGTAGTCTGTGCAATTGAAAGTCTTGCCTTGAAGTTTCTTGACATTTTACTTTAATTTTCTTCAGCTCTCTTGTAGCAGACCCTTTGCATTTAACTTGCTGTCACGTTTTCTTTCACCCTGTGAGCTGACAATCCAGTCTTTGTTCCTCCAATGATTTGGCTTCTGCTTCTAATTTTCAGCTGTAATTCTGTTTCCTGTCTGTCTATTCTTTGTGTCCAACCCCTATTTCACCCCTGCCCAGCCTTGGTTTTTGTACATCAGTGGAGGAATAACTGTCTTCTATATTTGCATTTCTTAAAATAATTCACAGCTTTGGCCATTTTCATGTGTCTCTCTCTTTCAGTGATGCAGCTTAGTCACCGTTGTCCTGCCCTCATTTCTAATTATTTTTCTTGTAACAACTTTTCTTGCATTTCTAGATAAGTATTTTAGGATCCAGCCCTGCTGATGATCCTGAAAGTAACATAGGCCAACAATATCAAGCCCATTGGAAGTATTTTGTTGAAGCAGCCATCACCTTTTAAGTGCAACTGCTTCAGATAAAATTGTTTCTTAAGGCAGATTGTGGAAGAGATAAAAAGACCTTTGGTTAACTGCATCACCGGTGAGTTCTTCTTCTACCAAGTCTGGAAGAGAGACTGCCCCATCTGACTTTGTCATTTCTTTTTCTCTCCAGCTTTCTGTATTCCCGAATCTGCTGACTTAATATTTCCCCAACAAATTTATGCTTTTCAGCAGTACCTGCTTTTTCCCCACTTGCTAGGATGGAGACCATCCTGCTTCTCAGAGTGCAATCAGCAAAACCTGTCCCAGAGCTCTCCTTCAGCTCCAGTTTTTGTGATTGTTGTGCAATTAATATTTTGAATGAAATTACTTCACCTTTCATTTAGTTTTTACATTTTGTTTCTTTTTCTGGCCTTATGTGGGAGAGACAAGCCTATTCAGAACCATGAATTGATAACTTTCCATTGTTTTGTCTTGCTACAGGTTGTGGAAAGCTTAAAACACATCCAAAATTTATCCTAGAAGACACTTAAACAGTAATGTGTGTCAAAAAGAAAAGTTTTCTTGATAAACTATTTTCTTGCCTCCTAAGAAATACAGAGCATGAGTCTTGTCCGACAGTTGTTTCTTCCCTGAAAGGAATTTAGAAAATAATCCTGCACTCTGGATATATTTGTGGAAGAGTATCCCAAAAACCTTTCTGCAATAGGGAGCTGGGGCCAGCCACTAGAAGGCAACATGATCCCACAAACAGCCAAAGACAGTATTTTCCCCCAGAGCTACTTAAGTCAAAACCTGCACTGCTGTTCAATAAAATCACTTCTGCCACTTGTGTGTGTAACGAGTAGGGGATCTATTAAAAGCACAGGACTTTTCTTGGGCAGTTGTTGCAGCACTGCAGCATTTGAGAGGCATAGCACGAGAAGGGGCAGTGGTGGCACACAGGTGTTCAGTCTTGTGCTTTAACAGCATTTACTGTATTTTTAATCAGCTGTGTTTGCAATGCAGGCTGATGACAATTTATTGGAAAACAGTTACATGCCAATAATACTCTCTTGAGGACCATTGACAGTTTCTTAGACCTGAAGCCCTGTAGAACTGTGTGAAGGGGATTTGCTGTGCTAACTTGCTTTTGTGAGCTATCAGTAGTAAATAACTTGTCCCTGTCAGGAATTTAATGCTCCTGAAGCATAGTTAATGTATCCCTATGTCTGGGTGAGTATACAACTACAAAATAGATGCAGTGCTCCTGCTTCACCTTTCCCTTTCCATCTCTCTTGTAGCTGAGAGACCAACAGATGGTTCTTTGTATGTCTGTGTGTTAAAACTGCAGTGTAAGAAATGACACTAAGTATTTTCTGCCTTTTAATTTTAAAGAAAACATGTAAATGGAGGAAATCTCGCTCTGCGGATCAAAAGAAGAGAGTCTAATTAGCATGGCACTCTGGTCTCGGAGTGCTGCCCCAAACCAAGCCCCTTACAGCCCCTAAAGGGACCATCTTGATCTTTGTCACCTTTTGGGGGGGTTTTGGTGACGTATTTTTCTCACTTTTTTCTAGCATTCACCTGGCATTCCACTCTCTTTGTTGTAATAACTTGGTCTCTTTCAGTGGCTTTTGTCTTATGTGTGAATAAGAAGGACCCTTCTCTGCATTTACTCCTTTTTTACTCACTTGTGCCTCATGTGCAGCCTCCTCAGGTACCTGCCACTGGCTGGAGGTTGGAAGAGATGCTGTGGTGTCCCTCACAGCACATCTTCTTCAACTGCATGGAGGGGAGGGAAGAAAAAACACCTGAGGAGAAATATCCTTGCAGCAGGTAAGTAACACTTTCTCTTCACTATTTCTCTTGTTTTGGTAAGTTCGTAGATCCAGGCAAGTGTATTTACTGTAAAATCTAATAAGATGCCAAGATTTAATTAAATCAGACAAGAGAGTGATAAAATAATGTATGGCTTTGAGAGTACCAGCTCACCCGTTACAAGTCAGGATAAATAGTTCTCCTATCTTTGATGGCTATACCTAACAAAAATAAGGCTTTTTGCACAGCTTCACTCCTTGGAGAATAAAAAGTCCTGTCTTGTACCAAGCCTCCAGATCCTCAGAAATAACTCAGAATTGTTCTGTGCTGTATCAAAGCACTCTACAAGGCACAGGTGTTTGGCTATTTTGCCACAATACTTTTTTTTCTTTGTCATTGGGCCTGTATGTCTGTGGGGCTGTCTCTTTATGTGCGTGTGTGTATGTGTATGTGTGTGTGTGTGGGCTGAGAATTATCCATAAACTAGAAATCTAATTATGGAGATTTTCATGTCTCCTGGCTCAGTAAAATACTCCCAAGACAAGGGCAGGGCAAACCTCTGTTGCTGAAGGACAAATCAATACTGATAGACTCCAACTAATCCCCGAGGCTGCTGTGCAGGGGGAAGGCAGGGCTCCCTGTGAGCCCACTGGCTGGCTGGGAGATGGGTCAGGGTTTTGTTCAGGCAGGTGCAGAACCTGTTGTTTATTTAACAAGGTTGGCAGCAGCTGCTGCCACTGCTTCGGAGCAATTAAAGAATGTGTTGTTGGGTACGAGGTTGCCAGGTGCTGGCTGTCCTATATGCTATGACAAGCAGGGCAAAATTTCATGTAAGCACCTGCCAGCATCCCAGGCAGACCTGAGCTAATGGGCTGTTATGTACCTGCCATTAAGCCGTTCGTGGGTTCAGCTGACAGCAACATGTGCACACCAGCTATAGCAGCAAGGGCTTGGAGAGATAAGATACGGCCGTGTTTCCTTGCCTCCAACAGATGCCAGGCCAGGATGTTTGAAAAACACCAGCAATCACTTCAGACTTTACCCTCTTCAGTACATGCGGCCGAGTCCTCGTGTGGGATGAATCAGTGCTGTGCTGGTGATGGCAGGAGGAAGTTCTGGAGCTCTGACAAGGATCAGACCTGCCAGCCACAGCCTGGTGTTTCAGTATGGGGTCTTTTTTCCTCATGGAACCTGGGTTTAGGTGGGCTTTCTTGCCTCCACAAACATGGCATGGCAGGTTAGCCCCTTAGCCGATTCTCAAGTGTGGACATGATCTCTGCTCCATTAACTGAGACTGGTGCAATCAGTGTCAGTAATCACTAACTTCCCCCTGAAGAGAACGGATGCTACTACTGAAAAAAAGAATAATGTCTTTGAAATACTTAAAAACATGTCTTACAACGAATAATACACTTCTGAGAATGCATGTGATGCATTGTCCTTCTGTTACTTTGGTGTATGAGACACCCAGGTATTGTGCTGCAGTTGTCCTCTGAGATCATAACTCAGAGAAGGAGGCCAAAAATGGTTACAGGCTGCACCTTCTTTGAGGTGATGCAGCCAGAGACCAGGAATAGTCTCTCAGAGCTCCTCTCCAGAGTTCTGTGGCTAATGACCCTCAAAGAACCACTGACCAGGCAGAAATGGCTGAGTGACAGTAGGGATGCAGCCCCTGCCCTCCCATCCTGAGTGATGCCGGAGGAGTGGACAGGAGGGCTGGCTCTGGCCAGCTTTTCCATCTGGGGACAGGGTCCTGCAGCTTACAGACCTACAAGTGATAGCAGTCACAACGTGAGTAGGGGGAACCAGTAATTTTTCAATTTAATGCCATAAATTAGACCATCAAAGTTTATTTTTCCTGTGCGCTTTAGCACAAAAATAGATGCTCTGCTTTATGAAGTTTGAGAGCCAATGTATTGCTGTTCAGAACTGTGTTTTGTTTTAAAAGGAAAAGTAAAAAAGCTTACTCAGAATGTAGTTGTGGCAACTGTTGCTTAAATCACTGACCTTGCTGAATTAGTGAGTCCAGCAGCAGTGACAGCCACCTACCCCGCCTTGCTGCAATCCCCATCCAACCACTCCTGTTCCCAACTCTGTTTGCACTCTGTGACCGCTTCCATGTTCAGTGAGAGGGACTGTGTGCACACGGACAGGCAACTGTGCCTTTTGGACTGTCCACTGAACGATAGAAATTCACAGATTAAAAAGATAATGGTAGAGATTTCTTTTGTTTTGTAACAAGACAATCCTGACAATATTAGTAGACTAGTGACCCAGGAGTAATTTATCTCTGTTCTGTCCTGGGGAAGTGAATGACTCTAATCCAGACTCAATTTCTGTGCACTGTGTATGTTTGCAACAGCAATTATTATATATGCATTTTTCTTCCTTATTAAAAGGAAAACCTGCAGTCTCTTGCCCCCTGCAGTTTTTAGTGAATACTGTACATAAATGATTTATTCTTTTCTTTTAGAGAGGGCTTTGCTCTGCATGGCATCTGTCATCTGGGATTTCCCCCCTCTCCCTCTTGCAGAAATGTAGCTGGAAGCTGTTTGACTCAATCTGAGAACAAGTCAAAGTTGGTTGTATTAATTCCATCAAGCTTCAACTACTCTTTAACATTCTCTTTCATCTGGTGAGGACCTTCATTAATATGCACCATTTGTGATTAAGGTAGCACTTGCAGGACCATCACAGGATTATGTGCAGATTACTACACATTTCCATGAAATTCAGATTTCTAGAGTATAAAAAAGAATATTTAAAATCTTTAAAAGGTTTTTTAAATCACTTTTTTATTATTGATCAAGAGAAGTCATGCCTGTAATTGCTCTCGAACACATGATCTCTTCATTTGCTGTATATTGGAGATGGGCAGTGAGACTGGATTTCAGCTGAAGGATGTGTTGCCCAACACCTAAATTAAGATGGATCAAGAAAGCTAACCCATAAAAAAGTCCTGACTCAGTGGGATGCTGGGGTCCATTTCTGGTAGCTCTTCTTCAAGGGTGAAATAAGTGAAATAAGTGTATTACGTTAGGTACCACATAGTAGTAACCGTTAGCAAATTCTGTGTATCGTGATTTTACTTTTTATTTCTAAACAAAGTTCAAAGTAGCGTTCTGAAATAGAGCCATCAGGTGAACTCCTGTGTAACGGCTAAGGAAGTGCAGTTGCTGGCATGAGATAAAAGACAAAAATGAAACTGGTAACAGGAGAGAAAACTTTGGAAGTAGATGATTGCATCAAAGCACAGCATGACAGAGGTTGATGGGGAAGAAGATTAAAGAAAAATGGGAAAAGTAATCAAAGGATGTCTTGAGTGAAAACTGTTGGAGGGTAAACCAGATGTTGCTGAGAAGGAAATCTCTGAATCAGTAAATATACCATTTTCTGATGGTCAAAACTGCTCCCACTGAAGTGAGTTCAAAAATTTCAAGAGATACAACACTGAGTCTGCAAAGAGCCTCAGCAGTATCACCACTGGAAATGGCAAGTGTCGCCTGCTGGGGCTTTCTGATCTCAATGAAGAGCTGGAAAATCTTGACCAACACGAAGAACACGCAGCTCAGCCATGCATGGCTTATTGGAACTCCCTTTGTCAGGCAAGCCTTTACCAGAGGACCTGGAGCCGATTACAGGGAGCTGGGACTTCAGCGAGGAGATGAGGAGGTACCTAGGGCAGGTCATCACAAGCATGCAAAAGGCTTTGGTGCATGATCATCATAGAATTATGGAGTTGTCCTAGGTTAAAAAGAGTCATAGAATGGCTGGGGCTGAAAGGGACCCCAGAGATCATCCAGCTCCAATAACCCTGCTGTGGGCAAGGAGACCTTTCAGTAGACCAAGTTGTTTAGAGGCATATTCAACCTGGCCTTGAACACCCCCAGGGATGGGGCATTTGAACCAAGAAACCAAGGAAGAAGGAGCTTCATATGAGGAGGAGTGCCCTTAAATACAGGATTTATTTTTTTTCTGCCCACTGTGCCTATGAAAGGATAACTCCATCTTTACAGAATGGCCCATCTGCTCTGCTGGAGCGTGGAAGCAAGTGGTAGCTCAGAACTCCCAAGAAAGTTGAGACACAGCCTTCCACCTGTTCAGCACAGGTGTCACAACATGGTCGGCGCATGGAACAGTTCCAAGTTACTGCCCTGGAGAAGAAAGGAGTACGAAACAAAAAGGACTAAGAGGATGAGATTATCTGTAAGCCACAGACAGTAGTGGGGTCAAATGGGACCCTACAGGTCCATGCTGAACTACAGACTAAATGTGTTTCCCTGCATGTGCACAAGCACAGGGAGCCTGACCTCTCTCACTGATGGGCTGTGGGCAATGGACTAGCGATGTGCTTTGTGCTGTGTGTGTGCAGCATTGAGCTGGAGATCACTTACAGGGGCTTGGTGGCTGTGGGCTTGGAGACAGCAGGGAAAGTGAGACAGACAGGACATGAGCAGCAGGAAAAACAAGATGTTGAAAATTAGAGGAGAAGAAAAGGTGAGGTGGGAGCTTATGGCTGCAGCTGCATTTTTCAGACCACATGGGCCAGTTGAAACTGGGAATTACTTTCTCTGTCTTTAACCACATACGCCTACATTTCTGCAAAGTATAATTTATGGGGAAATTCCGTAATTTTTCTAAAGATAGTACAATTTACATATCATATTTGCATTTTATGACTTATTTGCATACCAACCCCACTTAGTTGCTCCTCCTGCATTTAAAAATTTCAAATATGTTACATCTATAAGCAAATATTGAACACGTAGTAACAACTACTAAAACCACCATTTAATCATTGGAAGATGTACTATTTGTTCATGGCAGGAATAGTAGCAAAGGCTTGCAGGATGTGCAGAAATAATAGCGGCATCAGGAAAAGTTTTCAGAGGGAAAACTAAGTACTGGTTTTCTGGTCTTCAAAAAGAGTGTGTTGGCAGTGGCTAATGGTTGTTTTTGAGGCTGATGAGAGGAGACTTGCTATGACATCGTGAGGCCCTCGGCTTCAGAAGATACTGGCTGGGGGCACTGAGGGGACAGAAAAGCAAAAAGGTTTAAGGAACTGTTTTCTGCAGGAAAAGGGAGTTCCAGTCTTGAAGAAGAACCATGGAGTGGAGCAAGGTAACGTAGACTCATTTCTTCTTCTAAGTATGAAGACTAGCCCAAGGAGGGGATTTCTGCACAGGGAAGGAGTCTGCCACTGGCCTGAGTGGTGGAAGGGCCCCCAGGGAGCTCTAGCTAAAAGGTGGGACTCCATCAAGAAGTGTGACACATACCAGTTGTGTATTGGTGGTGGTAGAACTGTGTGTTTGAATTAATTTTTAATTAAAATCTTGCAGTACTGCTGAAAGCAGTATCAACTCTTGGGGTTGCTGCCTGCCTCAGAAAAGAGAGCAGGTCATTGAATGGAAGAAACAGTTATCTCAGGTGGGACTGGGCAGCTCCTCCATGAATCGTGCTATTTCCCACTTGGAACTGGGGCAGATGATAGCAAAGGATGCTCTGATGAGAAATGAAGAGTGATACCTCACTCTTACTTCATCCACTCTCATCAACCTTTTCTTCACCAGTCTTCTCTGCCAGTTACTCTCTCATCTGCTTCACCTCCTCTGTTGTCCCTATCTCAGTTTTCACACACAAAGCCTGAGCTTCTTCAGTACAGTGATAAGAGAGTGGAGTAACAAGGGGTTTGAAGAAGAGAAATACAAGCCAGAGAAAAAAATCTTCAACCGAAGAAGGAATGCCATATTGTTTTTCTTGTGTAGTGTTCTTGTTCAATGAAATTATCTCTACAGTCCATAATTAATTCCTTTTTCTTGCAGTTACATCAATTAGCATATAACACAGATAAATTGAAGAGGCAGCATTTTGCCTCCAGCAGCCAGCAGTGCAATGCGTTAAGCCATCAAATCATCTATGGTGCTGCAGAACATTTCTCCCTTTGAAAAAAAAGTGCCCATCATTAAAGCACTAGCAAAGAAAAATGAGCCAGAAATCTATGGCAAAGAGGCAGTGCTTCAAATGTACATTTTATGCTGCTAAAGAGAGCCACAGTACTGTGACCAAAATCCCATTAAACGTAACACTTTCCATTTAAATCTTCCCATGACATGATTCTGGTATTACTGCACCGGGGAGGCACATAACTGTCAGCCTTAAAGGCTGCTCTTCTTTCCTTCCTTGAATGGCTCTGCAGACTCAGGCTGTCACTTCCAGTTCAGGATCTCAGGCTAAGTGCCAAACTTCAGCGCAGAACAACGCCTCACCTCTGGCTGTCGCTGAGCCCCTTGGCTTGTGTACCTTACCCAGCGAGGCACTAGCGACTTAGTGCTCAGGTGGGAAAGCTCAAGACTTCTCAAGGAAAACTGGAATGCTCTTACCCCTTCCCTGGGCAATCAGCTTTGCTGTGTTCTTCACAGGGTGAGCTCCATGTGTTATTTGTGGGGGCCTGTTATGGACAGAGTGATGCACTTCACTCGTAAGAAAGAAGTAGCAATTTTTTAATTGACAAACCAGCAATTCAACAAAGTTTGATAGCAAATGCAACAGTGATGCAACAGGGGGAGCCTCCCATTGAGTCATGAAGTTCAAAAAAGACCCCTTTTCATTGCAAAATCCTTTTCAGAAGAAGCTTAGGTGCAACTGGATCCAGACTTAGACCCAGACTTGATCAACAGTTTATACTAAATTATTATATGGACACAATCCATCCTTTATATCACTTAGCTAAGATTTAAAATTCGAGTAAGTTATTAATCCCTTACTGAGAATCCACTGTGGCAAAAAATCTCTCAGTCTTGAGGAGTAACCTTGAGAAGTGTCCCTGCTCAAGGGGAGATCCTGGAGTGCAGCCCGCAGCTGTGCAGGAGAGCTCAACAGGCCCCTGGCTGTCCAGAGTTTATGGAGTAGGGTAATGACTTCCAGTCCTATCTGCACACCAACTACAGAAGTTAGTTCCTGCCAAACCTGGCTTTGGTCAAACCTTGACCAGGTCTATGGTGAGGGAGTGGGGGTGTTTTGCTCAGATTAGCCCTTGGCTATTGTGTTGTTTTCCATCTGCCCTGAACCCATTATGAGTCAGATGCAGCCATCAGGACCAGATTCCTCCATTGACACCACTGCTGGTAGCTATCCCTTGAGCAAGTGTGCAGGAAATAAAGGCCAGCTTTTGGGAGATGGGGGAGGATGCCCTCACTGTGCCTTGCCTTTTTCCAGTGGTGTATAGGCCTCTGGCAGGGTTAACCTGGTCAGCACTGAATGGAGAGCAATGGCTTAAACTAGAAGTTTAGGTTGCTGTTTTTGAATCACCCTTCAGGCATTCAGGGCATGCTGTGGTTTCTGACCCGCACAGAGAAGAGTTTCTCACCATGAAGGGCAGCAAACTGTGCACCCACTGCAAGTGTCTGACATTGTCTGGAATATAATCAGGAAGCCCAGCTTTCTGTCAAGGGGCTGGTCCCAACGTCTTGGATACACTTAATGCTGGCTTACACTGAGCACTTCTTAAATGCTTGCAGTAACCCCAAGTGCAGTGTAGACAGAGTGGAGTACAGGAGCTGGTTCAGAGGGAAAAAAATGCTTAAATGAATCTTCACAGATTGTCATCCCAAGCTCTCCAAATACTGGTGATGTTACACAATAGTGTAAGAGAAAAAAAGGAATGCAAATGATAAACTAAAGTCCCAGCAATTTACTTTGTCCACTGACAGGCAAAAATATGCCTCCTTTTTTATCATTCCATTTCGGAAGGTCAGCCTTTTTTGCTCCCAGCTCAAGAGCTCCGGTGTAATCATCATTTCTATGATGTAGACAGCTATAGCTATATTTTCATATTTAGCTGGTTTGTAAAGTATATAGAAAACCCATCAGATTTGGGATTCCCCCTAGAAACAACTAGAAATAGCCAGTAGATCAACTGGACTGTTGTTTTGGTTAGGAATTTCTTTCACCTTTGCATGTTGGGTTTGGTTTTTCATGTCTTGCGCCTAGATATTGAACTCTTCTTTTTATCATGGCTTGATCAGTTGCCTTAGCCTTGGTTTTCTTCCTTCATCCCAGAATATTAGCAATACTGAAACAGAGAATTGCTTCCTGGTAACTCTTCAGCATCTGTCTAGCTAAAATGATTTTACTCCCTCCTTGCAGTTCATAGTGCGCACGGTCTCAGAAAGGACACAAAGATCTGAACATCAGGTAAGTTCTACCTCCAGGGTATTTCCCATGTCAGTCCTTAGCAACATTGGGCAATGCAGAAGTCTGAATTAATGTTCATCTCTTATTTGGGTCAACAGGACTCCACCATCCTTCTTAATGCTCACTATGTGAGAATTAAATTCTGCTAACCACCCCCTCAGCCCCACAATCCCAAATAAGCTGAGAGAGATAATATATTCAAAGGGTTTGGCAGGTCAAAATGTGGTGTCTGTCAGGTAACTGAGCCCATACTTTGTTGCAAATATTTTTTAATAATTTTCCTGGCCAATATTACCATTTATCAAATCTCTCTTTTGTTTAAGTAAGGACTTGCTGCCTTACAGCCTGTCTGCTTGGTCCTGCGGTGCAGCCATTTAGCTGAATTTATGACACAACAGTAATTACTGTGCCAAACCCAACCAGCTGCTGTTTAAAAAAAGAAACCCCCAGAAAATCTAAGAAACAAAACCACTGGATTGTGCCTAACAATGCAGAATTAGGTGGAGGATGAGAAGATTTATTTGAGCATTAATGTTCAGCAAAGTAGCAGAGACACTGGAAATGAATGGCAGAGAAAGTAGCACATTGAAGAAATGTCTCCTCCAAGTGTATTCCATTGTAAGAGCCCTTCTCAGTGGAGGGTGTTGCCACAGTGTAAGGCACACAGAGAACCAAACACTCACTTGGAGTGAACAAAAGCCTGTCTCCTGCTGTTGCTTAATGCTGTAACTTTTATTAGCAGCAAGTGACAGCGGTTTAGCCTCCCTTCCTTTTTCTAGATGATTACATTCTTAAGCCGATTGACTGCGGTGACTAAAGGCAGCTGTTGATCCACACTCTTTCCTCTTACACACACAATGGCACATGAAGAAAAGAAACGCCAGATTTTGTGTGTTCAGGATAGGCTTAAGGTTTTGATTGCCTGAACAGAGGTGAAAAATTGGTTGCTGTATCAGGAGCCCGGGATCCCTAAGGGTCGAGTTTCCACATGCCTAGCAAAAGCAGGTGGGGATGTTCTGAGTTTGGGAGCACAGAACTGAGCCTCCCTCTAAGTTCCCTTCCCTCTTGCCCCAGACATGGGGGAAAGGGTGGGAAAGGTGACTACAGTAATAGTATGTACTTGGTTGGATTTGGGCTTCTAAGTCATCAACCTGGGAAAACCCCGAGAGAAAAAGGGAGGAGTAATGAATCAAGTATAAATGCAGCCTACACGGTCTTTATATAGAGTTAGATGTAGATGGGTAAATGGAATTTGTTTCCTTTTTTTTTTTTTTTTCCCCATGGTTGTTTATGCCTAGATTTGTTTCCATGTCTAACTCCAGGCAGGTGCTTTGCTCCATGCTCAGAAGACCTTCAGGACATCCAAAGTGGCAGCTGTCTTTTCTGTTAGGGCTGAAGGATATGATGCAAGTGCATGGGAATGGTGTTGAACAAGTAGTTCACTGAACTTGCAAGCCATCTTTTGAGGTTGTAAATAGCACTGCTGTAGGGGATGGTATTGGGAAAGGATTCTTCATAACCACAAAACACCTGATAAGCTGGCTCTTCGAGAGATACTGCTTTTTAACTAACTTGTCTATGTGAACTGGCACAAAATTTTACCCAGGAGGAAAGATGACAGTGGAAGTGGAGTTGCAGCTACAATTATCCAATTAAGCTTTTTTTTCAAGGAAAAATATGTCTTAGATATCACCTTATCTGCGGTAAATTAATGGAAAAAAACCCAATCTCTTTCTGCAAAGATTTAGGTGACAAATTTCCTGCTTCAGCCTCTGTTGGCTGCGATGCACAGTGAATACATCAGTTACAGGTCTCAGGAGAGGTTGATCTAACAAGAAGGCTCCTGCTGCTGTCTTATCTCAGGTGAGAGGTAATTTACTGTTTAAAGGAACACCCAAGAGCAAGGCCTCATTTGCAAAAAGAAAATACAAGTGAAGAAAGTCGTGGGTATTTTTTTCTTGGGCAGAAACTAGTGAGGCAATGTGGCTGTAGCGAAAAGGGATCTAACAAAAAGATTCAGATCTGCACTTTCCTCCCTGACAAAGCTGTGGGGTATCTGCTTAGGAGCCTCTCTAGCCAGTGCAAAAACACACCAAAAAGTTCTTCCAGGTGAAATCCAACTGAATGTGTTTGAGATACAACTTCAGCTTTTAAAGGGATAGTCATGTGTGAAAAAAAGTACGTTGACATCTCAAAATAAAGTTTTCAAAAACGGTTAAAGCAAAAGGTACTTTTTCTACTGGCAACCTGTGCCATCTGTTTTACTGCTTTGGAAACTGCAATAAGGAAAAAAGTTCCTTTTGTGTGCTAAGAACAAATGAGAAATGCTGGTATCCTTACTACCTTTTACTCCTCTCTCTATCCATATACCTCAGCTCCCATTCATATTTGAGAGACATAAAATGATTCATGAAGTATTGGCCAGACAGAGAGCTTGCAAACTGATGGAAAAGTTTCTTGATTCTGCTTTGTGCTGTGTGAAAATGGATTTACGCACAGCAGAAGAACTTAACAGGGATGACAATTTGATAAGTGACATTGTTGCGGTAATTTATTTAGGGGAGAAAACCTAGATTGGATCTCAAAAGCTTGAATAGAGATAGATAATAGCTCACTGCTAAACTATATCCTGAGACATGAAAGCACTGCTGGTGTGCTGTCAAATAGGGAAAGTCTGTTCAATAGTGAAACAAGACACACTAAGGAAGCAGGTGACTTTCCAGGTGGTAATAGAAGTACGAGTGTGGGTCTGAGTTGGAAAGGTCACAGTCCAATGGAGTTAGCACTGAGGAGTGGAAAGATCCTGCTTTATGTGAAGATGCCAGGAAGTTGCTTGGTTTAGAAACACCTTGGAAAATTCTGCACCCTTTGATGGAGTGATATGGTAAAATACGTTATTTTAATTTCAATCCACAAGTGCCTGATTATAGTTCATACAAATCTGTTTCCTGTGTGGATAGGACAGATGATATAAGGTGAGAAAGTGTGTAAGTCACAAAACCCCCTGATGATGGTAACCATATAAAGGGTTAAAAGCGTGGTTCTACTGCTTCTCTTCACATCACCTTCAATGCACCCCTGGTGTCTTCAGAAAACTCTGTCAACTGTTACATTACCTCAAATGAAAGAAACTCAGGCTTAACTTCAGTGGCCCATGTAGGATACGACTGTGGAAGCTGCTTATCTGTGGTGAGCTTTCCAAAGCCTTGGGCTAAATCAGCAGCTCTACCTTTCAGGTAGGGATGGAGTCGTTTACACCACCCCTTCAGCCAAAGCTAAAATGAAGTGGCTTGTCTGGACCCCAGGGCACAGGAGCTGAGGGTGCCACGCTGCCCTGGGCCACACTGGTCTGGGCTGCAGCTGCCCCTTGCAGACACTGTTGTGTCTGGACACACCCCCTCCTTTTGCAAGGTGCAGCGATTGTGCTGCCCATGTGAATGGACATACATCAGTAATCACTTCAATGGGAAGCAAAAATCCCAGTGTTGGCAGATGCATCTATTCTATCATTCAGAAGGAGCTGCATCTATTTATTTTGGTTATCTCTACCAGTAGGTGTCATGATATAGCAATCTGTGAAAATTCTTGGTGGAGCAGGAGATAAAGTGGTTAAATAAACACTAATAATTACAGAATTTAATTTAAATCATTGGATGCCAGTGATCAAAAGGGTGGTTAATTTTGCTAGATGCTGCCACACAGACATTACTCTCCTTGTTTTGAGAGTGCTGCAAATGAAAACCTCTGTCATTGCCCCCAGAATCTATTTTTGATGCCTGTGGAATACATCAGTTTCTCTCATTCCAAGCATGGTACCTGCCCTTCAGAGGCACACAATAATAATGGGGTGGGTAAGTGACTGACAAGTGACATTCTCTGAAGAAATTAATGATAATCTCTCCTTTGAAGAAAGAGATTCAAAACTAATGCCACACACGTTTGCTATGTCTAAGAGCAGTCCACTTCGATATTTTTGTCACACACATCAATGCACGACTCTCAGCCATGTCCATTTTTGTGATGGCTTTGGTTTCATCCTTCCGGATAAAAAAAAAAGGCTGTCTACTCTGGGAAATCAATTAAAAGGAACTGTAATATGTCAGATAGTCAATCAGGTGCATGCACTAACGAGGATCATGTCCATTCAGAACTGCTGCAAATTACAGTGTGACATGAGTTTTCTCTCACCTGCCCAACAGCAAGCCTGGTGCAAATGCCAGACGAGGTGTTTAGTTTTCAAGCCTTTGCCTGCACTGGCATGCTGCAATTTAAGACTAAAGTAGCAGTGTTTTAAAGTTTGATCTGATTGCTGGTCTGATGGCTTCTCATGAACACTTCTCCTGCTGCCAATGAAGGCATCTGTTAAAATATTTTGAGGTGTTTTTTTGGTTGGTTCGTTGGTTTGAGGGGGTTTTTTTATTTATTTATCTTAGTCCTTTAAAGTTGTGGTTGCAAAAAAAACCCCAAACCCACCCCCATCACATCACATGAAAGGGCCTGTTGCTATTCAGTGAGAGAATAAAAACTGAAGTTCAAAGTCTTTTAGAAATGTCTAAACCTTCCTTTGTCTACTTTTGCTTCATGTTCTCAGCAAAGTTCTTACTCTAAGCTTCAGGGATCATGTAAATCTATTCTGGGTATTTTTAATGATTTTTGCAATCTATATTTTGAAGCTACCCTTCTGTTTTTAAGACATTTATGTTTACAACTGAATTTCTAGAATCTGAAAGGGTTGATATGAAAAACTAAATGGAGGCTCATTAAAAGGATTCCTCAGCACAGATGGAAGCAAAAAATATTTAAGAATATTCACTGCATTTTAGTGAAAACTCCAACCCTGCAAATTCAGTAAAGAGGGAGTGTAAGAACAAACACAACATGAGGTTAGGAAGGTACCATGGTACAGGGTTAACCACAAGAGCCTGTGAGTGACTTCTAGTCAGGCAAGATTTGATGGAACTTTTTAGTCAGACTCACCAACACCCACAGAGAAACCCTTCTGGATCTCTGACCTGGAGGGGCTGATCACCCAAGTCTTACTTGGGCGTTGGCTGATAAGCACTGCCATCTGCAGAACAGAACCAAAACTACTTAATTGGTAATACAACCTCTTTGACAAGTGTGGGTTTTACACAGCACACCTCCAGCATGTCATACTGTCACTCTTGAAGAAAATGAGACAAGATCACTACATTATTTTGGTATCTCAAAATACTTTGGGAAGAAGTCTGGTCTCTGTTGAATTCAACAGCGGTGAAATATTCATGAAGCAAAGCTACCACAGTGAGCCTGCTTGTCACAACTAGCCCACTTCAGAGTAGTTTACCATTTCTTAGCATTCAAGCTGAATCTACTACTTGGCAACTAAATTTTACAAGTGAACATACTAAATCAGCTAGCAGGTTTCAGTGGATGAACACAGAGTCTGTTGCACCCAAACCAAATGCTTACGCTTTTTTGAATTGGAGGAGTCTCAGTCAGTAATGAATGAGCTTTTTACCTTCATCCTAGAGCTGTCAGCCTTCTAGAAAGCAACTTACGGTCAGAGTACTTGGTGTAAGCCTCCCAGCTCAGCTGTGATTGCTGGAAGAGCTATTATAATTAAAGATGTGTCATCAACTGTCCTGCTTTTGGCTGGAATAGAGGTAATTTTCTTCCCAGTAACTGGTGCAGTGTTGTGGTTTGGATTTAGAACGAGAACAATGTTGATAACACACTGGTGTTTTAGTTGTTGCTCTGTAGTGGTCAGGCATCCTTCAGCCTCGCATCCCACCACACCAGGGAGCAGGTTGGGGGGCACAAGAAGCAGGACAGCTGACCCCAGCTGGCCAGAGGGATAACACACACCGTGTGGCTCCACATACAAACTGAGGGAGGGAAAAGATGGAAATCTGGCCAGGACCACCACTCAGGAGCTGGCTGGGTGGTAGGCATTTGCACCCTCTTTGTGATGTTTGCCAAATCCTGAAGCTATAGCTGAGGTGAATGCTTCTCCTTTTTATAAAAATTTTCAAAGGTCTTAGCCTGAGATCTGCTCTCTGTTCAACGAGTTCCATCCCTTTTCCCATTCAGGGATGGCCCCAATGATTTTTATTCACAGTCTGGGACAGGATCTGCATAATTTGAATTGTAGGTAGCTCTTCCTGATAGTTCACTAGTATAAATTCAGCGAACAAAAAGTGTGCCCTCTCAAAATGTGTCAAGTTGAGTCTTGACTCAAGTAACTTCAGACAAAAAGATCTGGGTCTGCAGGGTCCTTTCAGGGCCTGGTGCTCATCCAAGCACCCAATGCCTATTGATTTCTGTCATCATATTTTGCCATTCACACTGTATTACCATAACAATGACATCCTCTTATTGGTAGGGAGTGAGAGAAGCCTAATAAAAAAATCAGTATCCTTGTTAGTATTCTCATTTTCTCCTACAGAAGAAAATAAAAAAGTGTCCTTTTATAGTGACAAGGATGGGCAGATGGCCCTTTTTAAGCAAAGAAGATTAATTTTCACTGCTTTACATCCTAAAAATGTACCATCTTAGCATGATGTACAGAGAGACAGCTAGCAACCACATTTCTCTCTCAGTTTCTTGGCAGTGGAATTCTCTTTCAAGTTCTAAAATATCAGCCTGAAGTCCCAGTGACAGTGACACTGGGAGAAACTACCATTGGAAGATTTTTTGAACTACTACTGAAACATCCCCAAGCTACCCATAATACCTGAGGTATAGCATTTCACAGAGGTTTTCCAAAAACTTCTCAGCCCAAAAAAATAGGGAATGCAGTGCCCAGCCAAAAGGCCATTGGGAATGAGGGCTTTTCTGTAGCATCATACAGAATTTGTAACAGCCCTCTCCTAAACTAATAACGGGCCAAGAGCTTGGCTCCTCTGGGGTGCCATCCAGAAGAGAGTCAGATGGCTTGAGGAGTGGACCAATGCGAACCTCGTCATGCTCGACAAGGTCAAGTGCAATGTTCTGCACCCGGGTCAGGGCAACCCTCAGTGTCAGTATAGACTAGGGAATGGATGGATTGGGACTGGAGAAGGACGTGGGAATACTGGTGGCTGAAAAACTGGACACAAGCCAGCAATGTGTGCTTGCAGGCTAGAAAGACAGACACATCCTTGCCTGCCTAATGAAAAATGTGGCCTGCTCTGGAGTTCCCCACACAAGGAACATATGGATCTCCTGGAGAAGGTCCATTTTCAACAAAAATGGTCAGAGGACTGGAACACCTCCCGTACGAGGAAATGCATAGAGAGTTGGAGTTGTTCAGCTTGGAGAAAAGAAGGCTCTGGAGCAGCCAGAGCAGCCTTTTGATACATAAGAAGGAGAGAAAGTGATTTTTTACCAAGGTCTGCAGTGACAGGACAAGGGGCAATGATTTTAAACTAAAAGAAGGTAAATTTACATGGAATGTAAGGAAGACATTTTTTACAATAAAGACAGGGAGGCACTGGAACAGTGCCCCATCTCTGGAAGTGTTCAGGGCCAAGCTGGATGGGGCTTTGAAATTTGTCCCTGCCCATGGAGAGAGACTGGACCAGATGATCTTTGAAGATCTCATCCAGTCCAAACCATTCTTTGATTATATGACTCCACCAGAATGTAAATCATTTAGTGTTCTATCACTAAACTTCAGTCAATAACCATGTGGTACTTTTTTAATTGAGCATGATCTCAAGCCCTTTATCATCATTGTTTGAAAGGCAGCAGAATGATGAATGGCAGGAAGACTAAATGGGGTGTGCTGTCTTCTCGACACCTGAGTCCAAACAAGAGAGTGGATTTACACCATAGACATTTCCCCCCCAAATGGCAGAAGAAATCTGGACTCCATATACTAATAGTAATTTTTTTAAAAGGAGAAATCATATGATTTTATACTTTAGCACTGAGACAAATTTTCCAACTCCATGCTAGATATTAAGGATTTATATTAAATCTCTAATTTTATTTCTGTTATTTATAGTTATATTGTTATTTAGTTATATTGTTATTTATAGTTTAAATCAATTAATATATGGTTTAATATAGTATAACTAGATTGGACAGAGACATTAAAAAATAGCCTGTGCCTCTGATTATTACAGCATGGCTCTGTGAGTTAAGCATGCCTTGTAGCTTGCAATTTTCAGATATCAGGTGCAGCAAATGAACATTGTTAAGGCTGCCTGCTGGCTAGGGCAGTAAGAGCTTTTCTCAGCTAGAAGCTAATTCTCCACAGAGCAAATCCTTCCCTTCCTACTACAAAATATGAGAGGAAAAAAAATAGGTCAAGCTCGTGGTGCTAAAGCACTGCGAGTTGGGAACCACAAATAAAATTAATTTAAAACAGTTAAACAGAGACATGTTTGAAATAATAATAATACTTATCCCTTCTATTTTTCCAGTTTTTCCTGCTGCTTTTCCTGCTGCTTTTCCTGCTTTGAGTACTTCACTGTGCTGTGAGTGAGCATGAAAAGGAACAGCACCAAGAACTGATTAGCAACCCTACAATAACAAAACAGCAGCCTCACAGGAAAAAAGGAAAAATTATCTGATATAAGTTTCCAGGGGAGCATAAGGAAAAACTTTAAGTTATTTTCTAGAAAACCTTGAAAATTCAGTAACACTGTTTCTTTTTAATTAGCAATTGTAATTTACCTCCCTGTTGAGTCAAGAAAAGGAGGACAAACCTATGTATGTGCTGGAGAGAAGGACATCAATTGCTCCTATGACTGAAGAAGACCCTATATATTCCAGAAGAGGCACCCAGAAGAAGAGGATGTGTGTAGAAGGTATACTTGGAGAGCTATCAAAGTAGGCTGGGAATGGAGCAGGAAAAAGGGGAGACAAGCCATGGGCCTTGAAGGTTGTATGGTGACCCCTAATTTTCCTACCTCTTTCTCAAGAGAAGGAGTAATTGAGGGAGAAGAAAGAAGAGTCAGAGGATAGAGCAATGAATTAAATTTCTTACCTCCTCGTCCTCTAGCTGCTTGTCCTTACCTGGATTTAGCAAAAGAGCTTGAACAGTGGTGAGGCTGCTCAAGTGAGAAGGATTCCTGGCTGGCAAACAGCCTCTTGGACAAACTGCTGGCTGCTGCTTAGTCAGCAGTGTGAGGCACTGCCCTGCACAACAGGACCAAGGAAACTTGGAAGCCTAGGCACAGCTGCCACTCTCGTCTGTGGAAGATGTACGCCAGAGCTTTTCTTTGGGTGAGGCCAAGAGACAGCGACCTGGCGCAAGGTACCTGCTTCATCCCCTCCTGGCATGCAGGAGACAGGAGAGGGTGTAGATATTTGAAAGTGGAAGAGAGAAAAAAAGGCTCTTGGCTCTGAAGGGGCTTTTAAATTCCTGGTGAGACAAAAGCTGAGGCAACCCCACATCTAGGGCAGACGAGCTGTAGGCTTTCAGGGGCGCAGGGAGATGATGTTAGGAACAAACGCACCTCCCAGGTCATGGGCAACAGCTTGTAAGGATTTGCAACAATATTCTCATATCCAAGAATAGGGGCCTCCAAAAAGGCATCCAATAGTTTTTTAGAACAAATTGTAGAGTGGCAAAATGGTGTTCCCTCCAGCCAACTTTAAATTATATATGCTAGTGACTCAATCCTGCTGGATTTACTCAGTAATATTGAGAAACGATGTTTGAGGGCCTGCATGAATTGGACTGGAAGGCCCTTTTCCCTCTTTGAAGACCATAATAGTTATAGCTTTAAATGCTATTTGGTTGAAATGTTATAATGTTTCACAATCATGTATTTAAACACAGAAATCTGTTTATTTACCCAAACAAAACAGAGGAAATGATTCCAGCCCTCAGGTTTTGAATTCTCATTTAAATATGTGAACATCAGTCCACAACTTAGAGATGTTTGTGTATCTATGTACCTCCAAAATACTCATATTTCATAGGCTTTTTCACATTAATATTCACCAACAGTATCACAAAAGTTCTTTTTCTTTTACATAACTGTAAGCAACAGTAATTCTAGAAACACTAGAGAAAAAAAAAGCATAGCAATGTCCACAGTTACAAGAAAAAGTGCACATTACTTGGTCACAATCACAGTCATTACTTGGAAAACTATATGTAACAAGTAGATATAAAATATCACTGATGCCTTAAACTCATCGTCAAAAACGGAATTACATAAAATTTTGTACATGAAATAAGGCAAATTTAGGAATGCACAAGAAACTTGTTATTCAACAAAAGCTAAACAACAGAACAGATAGTACAATAAGCATAAACTAAAGTACTTTTTTCTATATACTTAAAAAGAAGCCTGCCATAGTGCACAAAGAAAACACCATTAATGTGTAATCATATTATAAAATAAGAAATAGAGGGGTTGGGAAGAGTGGGGAAGGGGAGAGAAGAGTTTTATTATAGTTGCAGCTGCATCCACTTACAGTTTTGTACAGGTTTTTAGCTAGGCCTGGGAATTATACAAATTATACCAGAAGTGTCAATGACCTTTCTTGGTAAGAATTTTGTTTAAATTAAGGAAAAAAAATAAATACACACAAGAGTGCAAATTTTCAGATTGTCACTTGCAACCTCTTAACATTCATCATCTACATCCAATCACAACTAGAGGGACTTGTATAAGACAGCAGCAGTGATCATGGAGTCAGATGAGCTCACCATAAGAAATCAATTCATCTTTTTTTTTCTCAACGATATGTCTTTTTTAAAAAACGCTCAACTCTTTATTAATTGCTAATAAAGCTGCAATATATTACAGAATGGAGTTGAGAATGGCATGAATGCAGGAAATGCATACTTCCTTTGGAAGGTATTCCATAGATGACAATTTACAGTACACAGGGGAGGAAATTATCCAGCATCAAGAGTTACTCGTTGTAGAAAGAATATGAAGTTGGGGAGAAGGGCACAGCCAGGGGTTCAAGAGAGGAAGGGGGGGACTTAAAATAGCTCCTCAAAACATTTTCAGGACCAGTGAAAAAGTTTACCAAAGTAAAAATGAAAAATCTTGAATGAAAACAAAAATCTTTTGTTTCATTTTTTATAAAAATTACATTTTTTTAAAATACAAGATCCTTTTAATTGCAATTGTGCCCTGTAGCAACAGGACATTTGGCAATGTTTTGCCATATACTGCAGCTTTAAGTCCAATGAGTCAGTATCACATTCCACTAATATTGCACTTGGATCTTGAACCACTTGTTTTAAAAAAACATCACAGCATCTTCTGTTTCCTCCACTTGTTAGAATGAGTTAATTTTAGCCACTTTTTTGATATTTATGCTGACACACTAAACAAAAGCAATAGGCTGGACACAGTAAAGTACCTCAGAAATACCAGAGGTCGAAGTTCACTTGAAGCACCTTAACACATCACTTTATGGATCTAGAACAGTGTGGCATTATGGTAATTAACTCTCCTAAAAGACTGTGCAGTAACTGAAGCGTGTGCTCTGGGAAATCAAAATGTCATTAGTGGAAATTCTGAGATAAGACCAGGCCGGTGTGAAGGTCACATGACTCAGTTCTGCTGCAAAATAAGGTTTTCCAGTTCATCTGCAGAGCGCAATAAAAACGCGGCTGATTCTCGGTACCCTGCCACGAGCTGCCTCACTGCATTTATTTCAGTCGGACTCAGCTGGGGTCTGGAGCTGGAACTACTGGAGGATCCAGAGCTGGTTGCTAACTGCCTCTTCATACTGAGATCTGTTGGACCTGCAGGCGGCAAAGGGAAAGAAAAGAAGCTTCAGATCGGCTGCCAGAGACGTTTCACAGGTTCGTAGATACAAATACAGAGTAGTAAGACCTGCTCTCAGCTGAGTGCAAGTAGCAGAAATAAGCAATAACTGTTCTGCTGCCAGTCACCCTGACAGGAACCACAGCAGTTTATATTTATGTATCACAGACCCCACTTACAGAACATTAGGGGCAAGTCCACTGCCAGCAGAAAATTACCCTCCAGAGTCATATTCCAACAGTGTGAGCCACTTGCACCCCAAACCCTGCCCTGGGATCTGAAGATGGTGATCAGGCAGAAGGTTCATCTCCTGTGCCTCCCCCCAGCTCCAGCTGCCATCGTAGACTTCATGGCAATGTGCACACTTGCAATTTTTATCACAGAAAATCCAACTTCTGTTCTCTAGATAGCTATTTTCACATTTTATGCTTCAATCAGCATGTGGCCAGATTGTGAATCCCTTGCAGACGTAGATAAATGGTCATCCACATGACTTGCCTGATGCTGTCTGATCACTTACATAAATAGCTGCTCATGAATGAGATTAGGCTGGTGACAATCTGGCTGCCACAGTGAGGAGCACACTATCGTCTGTGAGGGCTGCATACAGCTGGCAACACATTGCAAGGATCTTGTAAGGCCGGAACACTGACAAGAGATTCTGCAGCAATCACCATGCTGTTGTATTGGCAGCAATATGCTTAGCACATTTCTTCAAAGAATATTCTCAAGATCATGACTACTTCATGTAGAAGACAGCATTCCTGAGGGCAGTCTGCAGGTTACTGTGATTAGCAAAACATCTGCCATCACGAACTTTGGCTTTGTGTGGAAATTCCCTCGTGGTTGGATCAGTTATTAACCAGCTAAGACGCATGGTGCTTTAATGAAATGTTTGCATTTTCCACTTAACGCATTCCTTTTCTTCCTGGAGTGTAAATTTGGACAGGTAGAATTGGACTGGGGACTTTTTGGAACATATTTAGAAGGATACAGATGGCAAGCATACCTATCAAACAGTATATTTTGTGCAAATCTGGAAATACTGCGCTCTCATTTTGACAGTGTAGCAAATCTATACTTCTGGCAGGCAGAAGATCAGACTAGCTTGATCCTAATCTTAATACTCTCCTGGAAATTGGGATCAAGCTATCCAAAGCAATGTATCTTGCTTTCCTATGAGAAAAATGTCACTCTTCCATTTGATCAGGACAATATATGTCAATGCCAGGGCTTTCC
This sequence comes from Melanocharis versteri, assembly GCA_013397845.1. Classification (NCBI taxonomy): domain Eukaryota; kingdom Metazoa; phylum Chordata; class Aves; order Passeriformes; family Melanocharitidae; genus Melanocharis; species Melanocharis versteri. The sequence goes on from VZTG01009130.1 coordinate 415,481, forward strand.
AGCAAAGACTGGAATAATTTTAAAATTTAGCATACTCAGCTTTAGAATACACAACACACTCATTCATACTCTGGAGGTTCTCCTAAATAATCCCACAAAATTTATAAGATTCAAAAACAGACTTGAAACCATAAGCACTAATGGAAAGAGATGTCTGTTTCCCAGAAGCTGAAGATCTGGTCATAAACATTAATTATTTTTCTTTCTTACATGTCTGTGCAGAGGTACAGCTGAGACCACAAAAAATGTGGAGATTGCCATGTCCCCACACAGACGGAAGTTAATGAAAAATCTCCCCTTGAGTGAATAAACGCAGAGCTGGGACTATGAAAAGAAACTACTCAAACAGAAAGGGTCTGATTTCCTACTACACAACTAGAGTGAGCAGCACTCAGCCTTACAACTTGAATTATCTGGTTTTGCATTGGTATAAATGAACTGACTTTTAAATGACTTCCAGTGTACAAAGGGTAAATTAAGCAAAATTAGCTCAGTGAATTTGTTTTGGTGTGCCTGCACACTGCAGGAAAATTATGACAGTGTGAAGAAGCTCAGAGGATATTTTTAAACAAAATCTTAACCCAGCACAAAGAAGAATGGTATACCAATCATAAAACCAGTTGGACTGAATGGTTGTAAAAAGCCATTAAAGACTTCTAAATTTATTAAGGCAATAGTGAAAAAGCTGCCACTGACATATTGAGGGTGTTGTGCTCCATATGAACCTACTTCAACTTTTATGTTCTGTCCTTGACTTTCATTCATGTCACTGTCAAAAAACACTCACACTCACACACACACAAACACACACACACACAATATCTGGCAGAACAGAGCTTCTGCAGCAAAGCACATCATTTTATGAAACGTAACTGAAGGGCTTTTCTCGTTGGTAATCCAGATTTTAAGTGACATAATAGGATATTAGTTTATGTCACTCATAAGTAAAATGAACATGGAAATGTGCTTGGTCATACCTCTCAGGTTTTCCTTACACAAACTGATGGTGCAAAGCACTGCTTTGAAATGAAAACTAGGAGAAGACCAGGTGTCCATCATGCACAAATCAGTCTAAGTCCTCACAAGTCTATAGAATCGTAGTTATTTATACAGTCTGAAGATCTGGCACTGTATTCCTAGATGTCTGGATTAACTTTCATGAAGAAAATTCTTTAATTTTTCAGAATATTTATCTTTGCATCCTGAAGGTACTGGAAATAGCCAGATGGCAATCTGCATACACAAGGGACAATCACAACCCAAAAATCCTCTTGATCTGGGAGATTTCTGTTGTGTCAGAGCTCTTGTATACAAAAAACCAAAGATATCTCAGATTTTAACATACCCAGCTGCTTCAAACTACTTGGCGGGTTTATTTTTTTTTATTTCTATATAATAGGAAAATGGGATTTTACTTCACTCCCCAACTCCTGCCTTGTACTTAACAACTCACAGTGCTGTCCTCCTTCCCCCTCAAAGAAAACCCCCCGGAGGAAAAAAACAAAGGAATACACACACAGAGAAAAGTTTCATAGCTGTGATTTTGGGACAGTGAGAACACCCTTGCCTTTTCAGGAAGGGAAGCTGGCAGAGAACTGAACAGAAAAGGAAAAAAAAAGAACCATGCTTCATGTGGAGATAAGGATTTTAGCTCTTTTAATTATGTTATGTGACCCCTACATCTCACCTCTAAATCTTACCTATGACAGCCCAAGCTTTATATCTGGGAGAACACCTCACCCAGAGATTAGTCCCAGGATGTGTTATATTGGTCTCGGCTTTTAATAGCTATGACAAAAACTACCTGGCAGTAATAGAGATTCTCAAAGGTTGGCCAGGCTGCTAAATACTAAAATGCTATAACTTATTTGTAGCTTCATCAGTCATATCTGGTCATTTAAAAACTAAGGAATAAGTGCAACCTACAAGGGCATTCTTATACTGTAGATTTTTCCCACGAAATTTTATGCAAATCAGCTATTGAAACATGGAAACCTAAACCTTACTCATATCTACCATTCCTCTTTAACCAGACAAATAAGTCACAGCGATTCTGATGGCTTAAAATACCTGTTTAAGGACACTTCATGTACATCTATCTAAATAAGCCATCGCTACAGGTTACTAAATCTGGAAAAAGCTGAACAGCTTCAGCATCATGTCTTTTAATAACTATCTTTACTATTTCTTTAGTGTATTTAACATTATTTATTAGGCTGCCAGTCCTTACAGGAACAAGAAAGTGTATACTTGTAAAGAGGGAAATTGAATATTTTTGCAATGAATTTTGCAGTGTCAGGTTCCTCCAAGATGTTACTGCACATTTCATCATACTGCTTCCTATTCTGGAGTACTTCAGGACTACTAAAAATCTTGATCGCAAACATTATCAGGTTCCACAAGGTCTGTTGAGCAAGCAAAGATTAAGCATATATCACAGAGATGAAGACAGGAGACTTATTTCCATTTCTTTCTTTCTCTTAGTGCATATTGCCATAACACGAAATTGTCACCTTCCATGTTTTTGTAACAGCACAACATTCTCACAAGCAGTGAGTTAAACGAATTGCTGAGACAGAGCCTTTTATACTCTTTCAGAAACTAAAGTATTGTTCCTCTGCCTCTTGTTGAGGCCACTTGATTGACACTTCAACATGGGAATATTATGGTTTTACCACCTCTGTCCAGTTACATTGACCTAATTTCCCCTGTGAGGTGCAATTGTTCTTGTTGGAAGCACATCAAGCTGAATATGAAAACCCAGAAACCCCACTCTTCATGTGCTAGACAAACATTTATCAAATTAGCTGCTAGAAATGTCTGCCACTAAATACACTGTGGAACAAATGGCTTTTCTGTAAATTACAAGACTTTAATGGAACTAGTTATTGCCTCATGCACTACTCATTACCAACATGATTTATATCAAATTCCAAAATATGGGTCAGATGTAGATGTGCTGATACTGATTGCTTAGACAGTATCAGCTGTCTCAGCAAAATTCCCTTAAGAATTCTATGTTGTCACTGAGTAGCTACCAATCTTATAATTAACAACTACTGAGAGAATAATAAATGTGTCAGTGACTCTCAAAATGGTTATCATTATTGTAGATAATAATATAGAATAAAAAATAATTTTAAAAAACTTTATGTGCTTAAGCATCTACATTTTCATTAATAGTCAAGCAACCTTTTCCATCAGTAATAATGCAAAAAGCAGTGGCACTTATATAGACAAAAATACATTTGCCCATGCTTTGAAATCTCTTGTGTGTATCTTTTCTATTGCACCTATTCTCCTCTCCCATTTTTTCCCCATGAGTGGCTTTAGAGGAGAGGTTGGACCACATTCTTATATACTCCAATAAAACTGAATAGAAAAAAATCTATCAAAGTCTGCTACCCTTTCTTTCCAAATCAGATGTATTTATTGTAATAAGAATGCTTTATTGTGGTATTATGCATCTGTCAATGCTTTTTTTCCTCCTGCCTTCAAACATAGAACAGATGTGCCTAAAAGTATTGTTTCAAGTGCCAGGTGAAATCAAGAAAACAGGGACTGATTAACTGGACCTTTTAAGCTTCTTTCTCCCTTCTACACCTCTCCCTCTGGAAGACACATCTTCCACTACTTTAGACAGCAGGAAAAAAATGCTGTCTTGCCTGAGGAAAGTGATATGAAAACACAGAAATGCCTGAAGCCATCATTCGTTTTCAACAATCAGGAAACACAGTGGTCTGTGATTAAATGATTATGTGAGATCCTTCCTATCCACCACAGGAGATTAATTATGTGGTGTATACCTGTGTTGCCTTAACAGTTGTTGCCTCAGCTTTGCACAGAGGTGGGAAAGTGGGATACTGCCCAATACATCCACAGACATTCCATCTCCATCTCTGTGGTGGGAACGGACTAGTACTGGCACGTGCCACGTATCTGACAGTTTGAAGAGGAAGAGGAAGAGGAATGTGAGGAAGGTTTTAAGACAAGATTCAGCCAGCATTTTCCAGAAATTCCCACCTTTGCCAAAATATGGGTCAAGCTATTTAACTTCTCTCAACCCCACCTTTTGGTTTTTTTCAAATGGGATTAAACACACTGTCCCAGGTTCCTAATTCTATCACTCTTGATCTGTTTCTTCATGCTCCAGGCTCCGTCTGTGTTAGAGACAAACTGTGTTCTCTTTCCCCCCTCTCCACTTTGATGTCATCAGGGTAGCACTGAGAACACAAAAGACTGTGCAAGAGTAGAGGTATAAGGAAGACCTGGAGAGAGCAATCCCAGCAAAAACCCCATTCAACCCCTACATCCTGGCTAGCCAACCTGTGGGTAACCCACTCAGCACTTTAAAAACTAGCTACATATTGGATATTCTCACCTGTTGGTTTTCCGCCCCTAGTTTGTCACCAAGAAGCCTCTATCAATCATGCAAGTGCCAAGATTTTGCAGAAGGTTACAACTTGACCAAACTTTTGGATGTGGAAAAGAGTTACCTTCCCTACCGTCCCATGAAAAAGTGGACAAGAGTGCTCAGTACTCCTCTCCCTGCCGCATGTCAGCACGGTCATGCTGATCCTTGGAGGTCAGCAGCGCCTGCTCTGGGAGATTCCCCCAGCCACTCCATTGTCTTCAGCAGGGCTGCACCATCTGAAGGACCAGGATGCAGAAGGGCCAGGAAGGCTGGCTGGCATATGGGTAAGAGGCCTGGCAAAGCAGGGAACAGCCTGGAGGGCATGGCCTCTGGAAGGGCACAGCAGGGAGCGGTGAGCAGTGCGGGGGAAGTCCCTCAGCTACCCGCTGGGCCATCAGGCCATCATGGTCTGCAGGCCTGCCGTGGGAGAGGAGGCTGAAAGAGAAGCTTGCCAGGGCCAGGATTTGCCGTGTGTGAACATATTGGGATTCAGCCGAAGGACTCACCTGAGCTGGAGGGGGACTGGACGTTCGTGGTGCCTGGGATGCAGTGCTGAGTTGTGGCTGTGGTGGAGGTAGGCTGCAGATCTGTGGAGAGAAATGGAGACACAACACTTTGTCTTACTGTGACACGAGGGCATGTCCTGCATGGCCAGCCCAACACTGAGTCTGAAACATCCTCTTTTTACACACACAAAAGGAATTGACTGACATTTCTGTCTAGAAAACCAGACAATGATGCAGAAGAAACAGTCCCAAATCACCTCCAGGAAACCCAGCTATGGCAGCAGAAACACATTCCAAACCTCTTAGAGAAAATGGACTTCAGGAAATGAAGCACCTGCAAAGACCATGACTCCAAGGAGCCCAACATGACTTCAGAGAGTGCTGAGGGTCATCAGGAGAGGGCAGACAGCAAGCCACTGGACTGAAATACATGGGGAGACAAGCCAATCTCACTCTGTCAAGAGAGGCTCAGGCTACATGCAGGGGCTTCAACAGCTCCTGGCGGTATCAAGAGATTTTGTTCCCCATATTATCTACTGTCCTCATCCTCCTGCCCTCAAGCTGGACATTTTTCCGAGTTCAGTCCAGGAGTGATAGAGGGGGCCAGCTGAAGCCTTTGTGGCTGGCTAAGAGCTGGCAAGCAAATTTGTTTACATTCACTGAGCTATTCCACCTTGGAGGTTCTCCATTCAGTTCTGTAATGAACTGTATTAGTCTTGAAAAAAGAGAGCCGTGGAAATCCACCCTTCTCAAAGAGCAGCTCTCCTTTACCATCTAAACAAATCAAACACAACATGACCAAAGGCTTCTCCCCAGCCCACATACAGGCTGACAGAGACTCTGTCAACCCACAGATTGATCGGTGAATGTTTCCAGCCGAACTGGATTGGCCTAAAAATTTTAAAAGGAGGGGGAAAAGACACCTTGGGGCTGTAAGACCAAGCCTTTTCCTTCTGTGCTTTTTTGCCTGCCCATAATAAAGGAGGGGTCATTGCACAAGCTGCTGCATTCTGTTTTCTCATATTGAGCAGTTTCACCAAGGCTTGGCCCATGCAGTTGTGTGAGGAGCTAATTATGGCTCTGTAATTAGCCATGTGGAAGGACAGACCTCCCCATGTGGAGGGAATCACTGCAACAGCAGGCACAGAGAGGTCCCTGAGCCAGAGCCACCAAACAGTTGGGCGAACAGATAGCTAAGTCTGTAAGGTCGGAGTAGAGATGAACTTTATATGGAAGCAATAGCCAAATTAAATGAGTCACAGAATACAAAATACATACATCAGCTGGACTACTAGACAGAGAGTTAATTGGACATTAATTACTATATTACTGTGGGGGAAGGTCCAGAAACAGGTAATCAACCAGTGAGTTTTAGATAGCTATTGCAGCTATTGCAACTTCTTTTTTTCTGTTTGAGCAGATACACAAAATCAGACTGTATTTGTTTATACACACATTCTGACTGAGGTGCGTATTTGTTTTTACACTCGGAGAACACCTGTAAACGTGACAAGAACATTTGATAGGTTACTATATTGAAAACGAATTGCATTTTTAAATTAGTTCTTAGCTCCTGAAAACAATTCACAAGTAAATATCCTGTTCTCCAGAGAAGTATCTCATTAACCATTTTAACAGCCTTGCATTATGTTTGGAACGAGAGTCCTTGAAACAGCACAATGATTGCAAACAACAGTCCTATGAGGTCTGTCAGGAGGGCAGTGGTTACCCCTGCCAACTGCAACTCCAAACACTACATCAGAGAGGACTGACAGATCTCAAGGAACTGGCCTCCAAGTCCTCCCACTTCTCCTGTGGGGAAACCAGAGCAAGAGCAATTTACCCTTAATATCCGAGAGATAATTAGGTTGGCTACTGGTTGGTCTTGTGTCAATGAGACTAAGGAATGGATGGAGTTGCCTTTCCACAACTTTCCTAATGATCCTCCTGAAATGGCAAGTGGGTCACAAATCCCCAACTTAACTACTGTCAGCATCAACAACTGGTTTCCAAGTCCTGGCACACAAAGACTTTTGGTTCATGGAGCTTATGTACTTTGGCTCCTGTAGGATCCCTGTGGAGAGGATGGACACCTTTGCACAACTTTCCAACTGTGCACCACCATATGGAGAAGTGCAATGGCTTACCGGTCTTTCAAAGTAAAAGGACATATAGACAAAATTGTCCAGTGCAAGTAGGAAAAGGCAAGGAAGAAGAAATGTTTGACCATATGTCTGAATGCAAACCTGTCTTGAGCTTTAATGGTGAAAAAATACTGGAGTTCTCTATGTTAAAGGCACAAAGAAAATATGCCTTCTAATCAGAAAGCAAGACAAATTTATGGCGTTTAATTTGTACGTCATTTTTTAAAATTATATGCTGAAGCGACATAGAATACTTTTGCCTAAACCCCACAATTCACTGAAAAATGGGAGTTATGAAAATGTATCGTATTACAAGAAGTTTGAAGGGAAAAACAAGTACACAAGACAGTTGTTATTCCTCACAGTTTAAGATCATATAAACCAGGACAATATTGATGGCTTTTGCTGACAAATAACACATGGGGAGCTTAATCCTACTCTTAGTTGGGTAAAAGGGCAAATGCCAACTATTTTCAGTGGGGACTGGCTCAGATCCTCTCTGGACATAATGTAAAAGACAATTTTAAAGTTCTTGTGCATTTTCACAAAAAAAAGCAGATTTCCACAGCTTGTCTTACTCTGATGAAAATACTTGATCAGAAGTCATATTCAGTGCCTCAGATGTATTCTTCATGTGTATGGAAACAATTTAAATCTTCATTCACTTTCTTTAAGTCAAAGACTTTTGACAGCTAAAGTATTATCTATTTAAACCCTTTCGAAAACTTAGCACAAATCATCCACAGACCTTTGAGAATTTTGCAAGCAGGCGGTGAGGAAGAAGATGTGACTGAAGGTCCCCAGGACAACACATACCAATAACTCCTTGCAGGCTGCAGCCCTGATAGCGTTTTGAAAATTGCTGGGCATGCTGAATATAGGGGCTGTAGCTGAGCAATTATCATCTTACCTGAGTCAGCCCCTCTACCTGAACTGGCACTCTTGTCAGCCAGAGAGGGATCAGCCAGGGCAAAACCCCAGGGATTTCTCTGTCCTCTGAGACATTTCTTTAAATACAGTCCTGGGAGTCAATAAACCGTTAGGCTTCCAGAGTAATCACTTTTCCCTGACAGAGAGACAATACCCTTTTTATCAGAAGGGTATTGCTCTGCATTTGTACAAAATCAATATGAGGGATTATTTCAAACAAATGCTACAATTTGCTTACACTTTTTTGTTATAAAAGCATGCCAATGTAAGAAGAAAGGAATGTTGTTTTTCAGAGGGACATACAACCTCATGGTGATGCCAAGATGATTTTTGCCTTTTCTTTTATATACCTTTTACATAGTTTTATGTATCCACAAGAATTAGCATGCATACTTGTAATTCTTTAAGTCTGATAACTTAGCACAGCCCTGGTATTCTGTAAGGCCAGGAGACCAAACATCCCAGAAGCCACGTAGTCAGGATAAACATCCTACCATCTTGGAGAGCCAAGGTCCCCTTCTAGAACATATTCTGTAAACTAGAGATTTGGCCCATCCAAGGGGAAATTCCATAGATGGGGAGAATGTCACACCATCCACCCAAGCCCCCTTATTGGGCCCCTTGTTAGATATGCTGATGTGTAAGGTCTATAAGTTGTATACGCGATTTACCGTGGGTGTGCATTGTGACGCGTTCCACCTTGGCAAAGCGGTACACCTAAGGATCCTTATTAAAAATACTGAGGTAAAACCTCTTAATCTCTTTAGCCGTGTCTGGCTTTCGTATTCTAAGACCAGGAAAAGGCATCAATGGTGACACATATTTACCTTATCATTTCTAGTGTAGGGTATAAATCAATATACTGATTTCTCATTTAACACTTGGTATGCCAGGTCCTTATCTGCAGTAAATTAAAGTAGCTGGTGAGATCCTGTGAGAAATCTATGTCAATTCATTTGTGTAACACAGTATGGAGCTGAGTGTTTTGAAACTCAAGCCAAAAATATACTAGTGGCCTCATTTTGTGATCTGTGTAGGAGAGGACAGTAATGATGAGGTCCTCATAAAGTCATGCAAACTGACTGAAGATCTAACCTGGCATTTTTTGACTCAGCTTTGTTAGAGGCTTATGGTTGAGTCTTGCCCTATTGTGTATTAGTCCCTTGAAACTGGAAGGAGACTAGCATGCAGGGAGCAAGTATTTTGCTCAGCAGTGGCTGTTTGCAGGACTGTGTTCCTGCTCATTCTGTGATAGTAGCCTGTGGATCCTGAACCCCTTGGACTAGCTTTCCCTACAGCAGGGGGAAACACACATCAGCACATATACACACAGGCACAATTTGTAAGGAAACTCACCACTGCTAGAAGCATCATTGAGATTTAGCAGCCCACCTCCGAGCCCTCTGTAACTATGGTAACTGTAGGTCCCATTGCCGTTGATGTACAACACCTCCTGCGTGCTGGAAACAGCTGATGTTGAGTAAGTGACCTGGGCTGGCTCCTGCTTGTACTGCTTGTCAGCTGGAGCAGCCTCATCCTGCAAAAACACAAGAAAAGGTTTGGAATTATGGTCGCATTTCACCTTGCATGTGAAGGTCTTTCCCTTTGTTGAGAATCTACATCTATTCCTTTCAGAAAAGTATAATTCATGTTAAACAAGCACAGATATGTTTCTGATTAACCAAATATCAGCATAGAAGAAACAATGGAAATAAGTGAGAATACAGGCTTCCTAAAAATCTGAGAATATACATCTATTTGTGCTCTACAAGCCAACCATACTGTTTCTCAAAGGAGAACATGCACCCTCTCACCCTGAAGAGCTCACAGTCTTCTTCAAAACCCAACTGTCCAGAAATAGTGAGAAAGGATAAGAAAAAGCTATTTCCCGAGTACTGGAGAGACTCTTCCAAGTCAGAGAATCATATATTTCTTGGTAAGATAAACCGATACAAAACGCACCAACTACTTATTTTGACATATCAGTCTCCAAAATGACAGAGGGAATAGAGGAATGGAATAAAACAGCATCCATATGTTTGGAGAAGTCTGAGTGAGCTACCACACAAAGGCCATAAAGTAGCAATGCCTCCACAAAAGTGACCTAAAAACTGTTGTTATCTGTGTAAGAGCAGCCCCTGTTTGTACACCATGAGTTTTCCTCAACGCTCCCTGTTTGCCTCTTTGATGATAGCATAATATTTAACAGAATTTAGCACAACAGCCCTTCAATTTTCCCCGAAAGGAGATGATGTTTCAGGTAGAAGTGTATTTTTCCCCACCTGCACTTACTGTATCTACTGCTCAGAGTACCTCACCTCCGCTCATGATCACAGAATGCCACTGTAGCAACTTTATTAATGACATGGGTGGAATAAAGAAAAGCATTAAGAGAAGATTTCATGCATTTTAGTAGTTGGAAACAAGGAAAGCTATCAGTGTGTGACTGTTCATCCTGCCACAGGGACCTCAGTGACACAAAATCTGATTTAGTCTGTATTGGAACATTTTCTTCATTTCTTGTTTTTTTTAATGGGTTTGATTTTACACTCTCATCTGATGAAAATATATTTCAGTGTTTTCAAATAAAATGGGTCTATGGAAGTTTTGTTTATAAAGAACCTTTTCAGAGTAGTTTACTGAAAAAAAAAAGATCTGCTAGAATTACCTCCCCTTTGTGTAAGATTTTTCCGTATTTTATGCATCTCTCCTCTGCACAACCCTTTTATGGTTGCTAAATATACTAAACTTATTAAGAGTGCTGTAAAATATCTGAAACCTTTTTTGCAGTTTTTACTTAGAGAGATCAAACAGTTTGAACAGTGTCCAGTCTCTGTTTTGAAGTAAAAAGGGTTGTGAATCCACTATGCATTAGGAGCAGTTGTTGGTTCCACTTCTCAAAAAGATACTATCAACTTTTCTTAGAGGAAGACATCCCTGTCTTGCAGATATTTATTGGTGAAAGAGACTTGCACCTGAAGCACAACTCAGATAACTCAGGAGAAGGGATATATATTATTAACAGAAATTTTAATATTTAATACGGAACACTGAACTCTCAGACAATTAATTCCATAAACAATAAGAATGGGACCTCTTGGGCAGTAATATGAGCTAAGGCAAAACTTAACATTTTTAAGAGAGTTGGCCAAAATGCTCTCCTAAGCATTTTCTTAAGTAATAATAATCTTAAACAAACGGCCAGAATTGCAATGTATTTTTGCCAGGAATTCAACTTTAATATCATTTACCTTTTATCTCCAAAGGTCATTGATGTCTCTTATGAGAGAAAATATATTATTTTCTCAGAGAATATTCATAAGCTACACAGTAAAGTTCTATCTTGGCAACATAGCTTAACTCATCCTCCAAAATTTTAACACTCTCAAGACTCAGATGTTATGCCTCCTTATGTCTGAAACTAAATGATACTTCCTGCCATAGACTCACTCAGAGCCTCATTTTTTTTTCACAGAGCTCAATAACAGACCTTCTGCAAATCTATCAAGGACTAAACTGTGTTCAAGGGGTGCAGTGCAAACAGGACTAACTCCTGTAGCTGAGCAGAGAATCTCAGGATTGGTCTCCTTATCCTCGCTGTCTGGAACCCACAGATTTGCTGTCCCTGAATTTACATGTCCTCCAGAGCCCCTCCAGTCAGGGCTCTGAAGCCCTAACTGGAAGCCTCTCGCAGAGCAGATGCACTGAGCTCCTGGCAAAGCCCAGAACACAGAGCCTGGCTGGAGGATGCAGCAAGGGCGCTCGGTGCACCTTGGTGCACACCAGCCCCCGTGTTCCGGAGCACACGGCCAAGAAGTGGGAGAGCAGAGTTCTGGCCACTTGTCGCAGTACATGGTGAAGAGGCGGAAAAATTGGGATGAAGGGTCTCTGCTGGCTGTGGTGAGGAGGGGACCTGAACTCAGAGCTGCCATCTCCTAGCAACCAGGCTCCAAGCAAAACTGCAGTGGGAGTCGTCACTGAAGCTGTGCCACTGTGCGGGAAGAAATGCACAATTCACAGGGCTGCAGAGACAGCACACAAAAAAGGGAGCATGACTCAGTTCTCTCTCAGAAGTGCTGCCCTGGGAGGCTCCCTTCCCCTAACACAAAATCCACAAGTGGCTCTGAGCTCAGGAATCCGAGGCTGGAGCTGTGCTGCTGAAGGGGGATCTTTGTACAGAACTAATCATAGCCCTACACAACACCACAATGTGCCATGGGATGGGGCTTGAGGTGGAGTCTGGGCACACCAGTGGGAAAGTCATTCTCAGGGAGGTTAAAGGAGCCAAGGGTGAGACCAGGATTCCTGGTTCTGCATACGACTTCTCTAATCTCTTGGCCTCTATGCAAAAGGAGGCTTCCCCTAAATATTGCATATCTCTTTAAAGAGCACACCGATCACCTGTCCCTAAATGATGAATAAGTTGCCATACATTTCAGACATTAAATCTGATCCTTAATTATGTGTTTACCTCAGTCTTCAGGATAACTACATGCAGAAACAGAGCAGGATTTTTGTCAAGCTTTTTCTGAGCAGGCTCAGGTGTCAGCCCTTGTGGTAGGATTACGAACCACTAGCCTGGTCCCAGGGAGTTAAGTGTTGCCTCTCATTCCCCTGGGATTTAAGTACTTTTTTGGAAATATTTTGTACTTCAAAAAGCAAAGTTGTGCCATTTTTCCTTGCAGCCATACCAAGGATAAAGAAGCCAGTCTCTCCTTTTCTTGGGAATGGAGAATATGAATATCACATTTGCTTTTGTATACATGAGATTTATTCTTCATAGATTCATTCTCTTCATTCTTTTCACTTGAAATGCCTTTGATTTTAAAGTAATGTAGAAATTAAATGTATTGTTGTTCCACTGAGAACTGAGATTTTAAAATATTCTGTTAGTTATTCAGCACCTCCTGTTTCTCCCTAAATAATATTTACACTGAAAAGGCTTATTTATTTAAAATTTTATTTCAAAAATACTTTAATTTCAAGACAATTATTAACAATTAACTAACCATTAAGTGACGTGTTTGACCTAACTACCTGGAATATACACTGTTGTCATCATAACGATATACTAAACTTTTGAAGTGTTAACTAACCATTTTTAAACAATTTATAATCTACCTTTAATAAGCAGTATGACCAAGGTCCAGATAAAACATTTGTTCATCTAGAATTTGACTCATACAATCTTAATTTAGTATATGCCAAAGGAAATAAATCATCCTAACTATTTCTCTTCTGAATTTATTTTGGGGGAGAGACAATTTAAGTCTTGAGCACATTACCTGCTAAATGATTGCAATCACAAAATGGAAAAATACTTTTTAGGTACAAAAGCATGCTAAAATAAAAATTTATCTGTTGGCTTGAAAAGAGAAAGCATGAGGTCCTTATGTGATCCTCAACTTGATATATACCAGAGATATTTATGTCTCAGTTTTATGTCAAGGTCTGTACTAGAAGAGCACATTTTTTTTCCCACAAAAGAGAAGATAGAAAAAACTTATTCAATTTTATTTTTAATCAGGGAAGCAATTTAGTAACCCTCTAAGGACAGTACATCCTAAGAAAATTTTCCATGAGCTGTTGCATAACCCGTATATTGAAAAAACCTCTTCTCTGCTCTGACTGATGCTCTGAGCAGCAAATGAATAGTTTGCAGAGCAAACATCATCCACAGCAACATGATGCTGGTGCAGATTGTCAGGACTGTGGTACAAAGAGCAAGGCTCACTGGCAGTTCCCAGCTTCTTGTTCCCCTGCCAGCAGAGGCACAGCACACACAACTCTTTTCCAACAGTCTTCATGGAAGCACCTTCAGCAGTGTCACTGATCCCTCCTGTTCCCCATCTCCTCCACCACCACAAAAATAACACAAAAAACCAATAGTTTGTTGAAATAGAAAGCCCTGGCAAATCTGTGCTACACTAAGTTTTGATTCCTTATATACACAAGCGTCAGAAATTCAGTGTACTCCAATTAAGAGAGAGCAGTGCTGTTGCCTTGGCTTCCCTGTTAGCAACAGGCATTGCTAACATGTAAATGGAAATCCTGACAGGGAGTGTGTGTGCAGATCAACTCACATGGCCAGTGCTAGCCCACCACAGAGCTAACAACACTTCTGCAAAAAGAATATAAATGATAAAGTTCCAAAAATGCAAAGATGCCAACACGCATTGAGCTCCAGCTTTCAATAATGCAGTACTTCCCAGACTGACAAATCAACAGTGTTGAGAACGACAGCTTTTAACTGCCCCTATGTCAACGTGATCTTTTCCCCATGAATTAGAAAAGGGACAAACAGGCAAACACATTTTTGCCTCATATTTCTTGATGCTTCCTTTTTTAATAAGTTAAACTGAAAAATGCGGATTGCTTTTTGTTCTTGTCAATAAACACTTCTTTTAGAATACCACTTTGAGGTCAGGAAAACTCAAATGCAGATAAGTCTTCAAACAAATAGGCAAGCCAGGGACCCAATATTTGCGTATGGTCTTCCACTTTTTCAGCATAGGAAAAAAAATTCATTCACATGAAAAAACAAAGCAGGCTTTAAATTTTTTTTAGGTCTCTGTAGCTTGTAATATGGCTTTAGGAGAAAGGAGATAATGTTTCATATATTTTTCTTATTGAATCCCACTAATTTAATTCTACAATTTTTGAATAAAAGTAAAAGAAATAGAAACATCTGATAAAACCACATAGCACTTTTCAAAGCATACCCAATTAATCCTTACAATACTCCTGATAGACAGGACTTTTATCAGTGCTTTTCAGATGGTGAGATTCTGGCAACAAAGGCAACCTTACACTAGAGTTACCTAATATGTAAAGTATTTGAGTTCTGCAACCATAACAACATAATGGTCTTCTCTTTGTGTAAGTTAATTTTTAAAAACTCTGAAGTTTTTAACTGGGAAGAAACTCAGAAGTTACATCACGAGACACCCTGAGAATCCACAGAGGATTGTGGGGCTGGGAGTTCTCTGCCCATCTCAGCTTTTGCGCAGAGAAGCGGCTGCCAGGGTAAGCAGCCATCATCATCTGCATGGAGCAAGGTATTTGAAGGAGGATGAGCCACATGAATCCTGGCTCCCACAGAAGGGCCCAGAATCCGGCCCCTTCCTAGACACCTGCTGTTGCCAGGACCAGATTGTGTGCACCTTGTGCTCTGTCTTTCCAAAATCCCTGAGACCTCACCCCATCCTTTTTGCTTCTCCAGTCTCACCTTCTACCCTTCATCTCAATGTCAATCTTCTTGCCTAGCAAATCCTAATCTCTCCTTTCCAAACAAGGCTCTTGATGCCAGATACCTGAGCAGCTTCAACAACTCAAGACCTTTTGTTTCCTTGTTAGTATTTAATCGGTGTTACATCCATTGGTGGTCCCATTTGAGATTTTCTCTCCACGCTCAGACTCCTATCAGCATCCTAATCCCAAAAATCTTGTCCCACAGGGCACAAAGCCAGGTTCCATAATTAGCGTGAGGAGCTCCTGTTTTCAACTCACATTATTTCTCATTAGTAGTATCTGATCCTCTTTCACCACCAGGTCTTTAATCCACCTGGCCAGTTTCCATCACATTGCCAGCCTCAGCTCACTCAGCTTCCCCATCCAACCCCATCTCATAATATCACTTTCCCTTCATCTCTTGTTTTCACTGCTCCTGTCAACCCTCACAAGGCTCCAGCCCCAACATTTTCCTCTCCTTTCTGCACTGAGATCAGATTCACAGTCACACCCACTAAAATTTGAATAATCTGGGAATTTAGCAACTAAAATACTTTGATTGTGTAAGTATGTGCATCCAGTGTCACATCCCTGGTATAAAACACACCACTATATTGTCAAGAGCAAACACAGAGTCTTTTTTTTTTAAAGGAGTGGTAAATAGACTACCCTTACAGGATAAAATTTTCCTCGTTCTTGAAAATGGCTGTAATTATCTCTGAAAGAGTTCAACAGATAGAAGACATACAGAACAGTAAATGTAATCCCTGTGGGCTGAAGGTCATGAAGTTATCACTGAACTGCACACCTAGTATTGTAATGGGAAATAAGTAATCTTCTTAAGTGATGATTCTACTAACTGCTTGGATGACACACATTGTTCTGACAGAACACTGGATCTTTTATTAGCTTTAATTACATTAAAGTAACTCTCCAGTGTTTAACCCAGCTTTTAATTTTATGACCAATATCCTGGAAGCCTGGACAGCTAAACATTACTTTGGCATATCACAGCAGGCTAAATTTTCCTGTAATTCTGCAGTAAGTCTGTTGACTCAGTGTGCTTAGTAATAGTGCAAATGGTATTTCTGCAAATGATGGATGTGAGTTTTCACTTCAGTTTTGGTTTCCATTGCACTTTCTTCCTCCCCTCTCCAGTTTCTAAGGTTTGTGTTGAGATTACTACTAAATAAACTACACTAAATAAAGCCTATTCAAGTCTAGTGAGGCTTGAACAAAAAGAAAATAAACCTACATAATTCATAGTTTCACCAACCTACATAATTTTCTAAGTTTGAAATCCACATGAAGCTACACAGTAGTCCTTTGCATTGGCTGACCTTCATATCTGAAGTACTGAATATTTATAGTCCTGTAAAAGGACATCTTTTAATATTGTAGGATGTGCTCTTACAGCTGTAAGCTCAGCATGGAGGCAGTGTAAGGCTAGACCAGGAGAACTTCTGTGCCCAAAAGCTGAGCTAAGAAAAGATACTTCCTTCCCCAGAAAGCCTTATTTCTCTTATAATGGAATGAACAAAAGCCAGATTTTCAGTTAAGTCAGCAGAGTTTCAGTATTCATGGTGAGAAAACCCAAGCGTTTGCTACAGCCTCTGGATTTGGACATAGAAATGTTAACCCATGTGACTTGTTTGCCACGCAGCATCACGCCTTCTTACCTCAAAGCTATTTGGAATAAAGTTCTACAAAATTTCCAGTCCCTATATTGAGGGATTATTAATAAAAAATTAACATCTACTTGAAATTTCGACTTGCTGTACCAGACCCATAGCTGAAACCTGAAAAATGAGTGCTAGAATCGAATAGTCTCTTTAGGAAAATACTTAAAATACAGCACAGCAATATTTTATTTAAGGGGAAGAGTTCTTCTCTGATAACTTGTCAAGACTTATACATATATTTATATTTGTCACACAATATCTCTCCATGGGTATTTCTCCATCTCTCAGGCTATTCACAGTATTCCTTAAAATGATGCATCTATTGACAGTCCCATAACCTGGTGTCCAAAACCATCAGTACAGATAGATATAAAAAATTAATTGCACCTTTAGACAGATTCCTTCCCCTTTAAGTTTAGTTGTCCTTCAAAACAGCATTGCAGGAAAAGGCACTAGATTTATGGATGAGTTCTACTTACAGCCAGCAGAAAGACTCCTGAGATTTTACCCACAAGTACTAAAAGCAAATTTCAGCAAGTTGGCTAAAATAAAACATGAAGTAAAGTTCAAATAATATCACAGAACTCGTGCCAGATATTCCGTAGACTGGGAAATGTTTTGATAATTCAGGAATGGACTTAGCAGTGAAATCAAGAGGGACATAATTGCTGTTCTTGGGCTTGCACACTATTTCTCCTCCTGTAAGGAGCAGCTGGGGGATTGCTAAGCTGTTTTCCACTCTCTGTTATCAGATCTAGACTATGTTTTTCTCTGCCACTCTCTCTGCATTATTTTCTTCACTTTTACTTACTTAAATCAAGTATGTATAAAAAATGAGGAAGCCCATTCTTGTGTGACATACTACTCAATTTGTAGCTCAGTTGGAGCTGGGTATTCCAGCCAAGCTGAACGCTCATGCTTTAGCTGTGAGTCTATCATCTCATCATTACATGGAGAGCACATCAGTCTCAGAGTAGAATTTTCTGGCCTGAAAACCTGAGATTACATGAAAAAGTGCTCCTAGCCTGCAGAGGCAAGTGTAATGAATATGTCATTGCCAGAAGTCAAGGTATTAATGAAGATTTTGCTTTGAAGTCCAGTATCAAATTTCTTTTCGTACTTCTGATAAAAAATTATAAATTGAATTTTTTAGATGGTGGTGAAATATTGATACAGTCTAACTGAGTTAAATTGAGTGCAATACGGAGTCCAGTTAGGCATCTAAACTGCCTGGAATGCCAGTAGTGATGTGGAAACTTGAAGAGTGCCTATCAAAATGTTAAGTTAGCTGCCAGCACTTCAAGGATCTCCAAACTGTCCCCCTGACACAGGGTATAGAGCCAAGAAAAGAAAGCCATGCTTCAGTTTCAGATTAGGAGGGCAGTAGGTTCCTTTTGCTTTCAGATTATTAACACTGAAATGAACTGTCAGCATCAGCGTTGTCACCAGGAATCAAAAATGACATCAGCCAGTGTTCAACAAGAAATGAAAGCACGAGACTGACATGGAAAAAGAAGATCAAAATAAAAAGGCGCTATTGTGTAGAAGAGAGATAAATGAACCCCAGCCTTCTGCATTTCTGATAGAATGACACATGATCTATAAACTGGAATGCGTATGTTAACCTTAAATAAAAGGTTGGTGTTTTCACATTGCAGCATTTGAGTCCTGGTTTTTCACCACTGCCACATCACCTGCAGTACAGAAAACATCCTTGGGAAGAGGTGTTGTGTGGCTGTTGCAAGGAGCTGTTGCAGAACCACTTTTGTTGGAGCAGCACCTATGCAGAGGGCTCACTGTTCACAGCCTGTCAGCTTTATCCGGTTCATTATCCACTGTGGCAGCAGAATTGCAACATGAGCTTTCAGAGGTCACCAGTGCTGCTGGTTGAGCATGGACACAGGGGTGAGCTACTCCTACAGTTTAGTTAACTGTGATGCACAGTCCCTGGGGAAAGAGAAACTGTGTTCTACTAAAGGACTCTGTTTCTCTGCCCAAACAGAAAGGGATAGCATTTGTCTTTTCCTGTGGTTCTTACGATAAACTTACTGTTCTTTAGTGAGGTTCTAGATAGTTGGTTTCTGAACTGCTCTCCCTGGTGTGGTTTTCTTTCCCTTCAGGAGCAAAGGAATATTAAAAAGCATAACTCAATGTAGCAATCCCATTTGAGGTGGACTAATGGTAGAAAGTGTCCTTGAAGTTAATTTTCTCTATAGCTCCTGCTGTTCTTGTCTTAGGTTGCAGTTATCACCATTCATAAACTATTTCATAAGTTATACTGGTCATGCACTTTATTTTTCTAGAGAATTTTAGTATATGAAATAATTTAGTTAGCCAGGTATTCCACCACTATTAATTGAAAGTTGTCTCAATATACAAGACAGATGCAGAGTGCAAGACTGCACAGTGCACCAGAGTGCGTGCACAGCAGCAACTTCCTCAGTGCAAATTTAGATCACATGTCCAACAATGGCTGGCAGCAGGTAACAAGCAGCTACAGACATGTAAGACGCAGGATTGGGCCTGGTTGAATACAGGAATTGTGCCAATGCCTTTGAGTTTTGCCAGAACTCCTAGGGGGACAGTGTATTTCACAAAATACACGTGACATTTCCTATGGAGAAAGCAGTACAAATTCAGACAAAGGTGTCATGCAAAGAACGGAAGAGTCTTCAGCCACCATTTTCTGCCTTGCAGAGGAAGACAAGAGGAGAGAGGGCAGGTGGAACTTTTTTCCTCCCTGTTGTACTAGCAGAGGGAAGAGATTTCTTAAGGCCCAGGCCTCATACAGAATTTCTTCCTCTCAGGATAGGCAGAAAACAAAGGCAGACTTTTACTCTGACCTAAAGAACAGCACAGCATGACCCTTGCCTTGGGCCTTATGATAAGTTATTGATTGAGGCTTTGTTTTTTAGTAGTCAACCTTGAGAATCCCCACTTCCTCTATTTACACCTCCCCACCCAATCCCAGCTCCCATTTTCCTCTAAAGGAAAGGAAGTTTCCCTTGGAAGACTACACCAACTCCTTCAGCCTCTGACACAGAGGATGGGACCAGAGAATATGAAAGGATCCTTTCATTCCCTGTGTCACCTCCACAGAGCTCTCAGTCTAAGATCACTCAGGACACAGGACCATGGGCACAGGTTTGCTAAACCTGCTCTTTCCTAAGAGACTTCATTTGGTGCATGCCTGATCCCAAAAGTGAAGCACTGCATAATGAAATCCAGGGCCTAGGATGCCGCTGCTGGAATTAGAGTAGCTAAAAATCTGAAGAAAATAAAGGTAAAACTTCAGGGAAAATGAAGTAGAGACTATGTCATGTTTATTCTGATCTTGCTACATAAACCCTCTCAAAGCTGATTTCTTTGCAGAGGCCATCACTTTGCAGAAGATCACGGCTACTGATCATTTTTGCTGCTTCTTTATTGACAGGCAGTACTAATGGAGGAGTCTGAATATCTGACTTTTCTTCCAAAAGAGAAACAACATAAACTGCAAGAAAACAATGCCCTCTTTTCCCATCCCAAGAGTGGTTTTGCCTGCAGGTAATGGTGCTGAATGAATCAGTGTATTACTGAAACTGATGCATGATAACAAAGGCGTAGCAGTACTTACTGCTGAACCAGAAATATGCAAAGCAAGAGAAATTCCTCCTTTGCAGTGTATTCCTCTCATTCAGAACAAGCCTTGCTATGCCTCAGGCAACTCCACGTTTATGATCACAATCAAGCATTTTTCTCCTGCAGGAGTTTCTTTCCCCCCTTGCCAAAGTGCCATTTTCCAGTGACTGTGATGGGCAACACTTTCAGCTGGGATAGATAAGAGTTCCTCCATTCAGTGCAGAAGGACTGTGGCACCAGAGCACCAACAGAGAAAATATTTAAACTTATGAATCAGATGTTCAGGAAGCACACAAGGAAAAGTGTGTGGGAGTACTGGAGCAATGCTTGTGCCAGCTTTGCAGATTTATTACTACAATATCATCATGGTCAACATAATTAAACCTCCCACTATAGGTCTCTTCATCTACTGCACTACAACTGGTATCACTCCCACCACTGCCAGCCTATTTTGTTGACACAAAACGGTTTTCCATATTTCTGCCAGATCTGGGATATGGAGATGCAACCACTGAAAAAGGCTTTATGGAAAACTATGGGGTACAATTTGGATTTTGAGTTATTCTTCCTATTTCTCTTCTACTCCAGACTTTCTTTTAATATTACATATATTGGAGTGTGTGGCAGGGGGAATGGACCAAAGCACTTTATGTTAGAGTCCAAATTAAATTCTTCTTCATTTAGAAACAGATGACAGCCTAGACTTGAAGCATTTGAGGTCAATCCTGAATCAACTTCCTCAGTTTCAACTAATTAAAAATGTCTGTGTGTTCCACTTTGAAAAGGAAAAAAAGTAAGCCCGCTGGAGATTCCATCATTTTGCTTCCACAGATAAATTATAGTGGAAGTTACGGTTCTTCTAAATAAAAATAACAACAAACCCCAGTTTTCTTGTCTGTTAGAGAGTGAGCAATTACTTTTTTGCATTTACTTAGTGATTGGTTCTTTTTTTCAAAGGTAGGTTCAGGTATTTTCAAGACATTTTACCCTGTGTTTGATACATTTATTTCAAATCTGCATTAAAACTTGAACAGCATGTTTGTGGAAACCAAAACTCTTTCTATGAATTCAGTGCAGGGTGTCTGTTTATGAACACTGTCTCAGGTGAAACTTAACTTTTACAGTTTTTAAAAAAATCTTTTAAAAATAAATTGTATTAAAAAAACCCAAACAAACCTGACCTCCACACCCTGTTTCCAACTATTTAGTAGAAACAGAATATTTAGGACTGAAGAAGACTTGCTCTAAATTTTTTATAGAACTTGGCACACATCCTTTGACTTCAGTACTGTGAGGGTTCTGTATTTTAAAATATTAAGTAAATAAGAAGTGATGTTTGGGGCATGTCCTTTTGATTCCATAATCATCAGACCAAAGTAGCATATGCAATTGGAAGAAACAAAGAAATGAACTTTGACTGGCCTTTGGAGGATGCACTTTCTGATTTGCTTTATTAATGGAGACAGTAAATCTGAAGCCTAATATGAAATACCATGAGTAATAAGCATGAAATATGTGTACTGCAGTGCAAATCTGTTCCTCAAATATTCTCATTTCAGGGGAGAATTCTTTTGGCACAATGCCTGGGCTGCTGGCCACAGCCTGCTTGGCTGCCTTGTCCTGTGCCTAGCCTCTTTAGCAGCTGGTGCTGCTCTCAGGCACTGCATTCAGCTCCTGCTCCCACAGCTTACTTATTATATAGGTTTAATTTTTTTTCTTAGAAAAATATATTTCTAAATTTAGTTTAGGACGTGAAGACAGTTGTTGAATCACAAACATGTTCCTGCTACCAGACATAAGCAGTCTGTGCATACACTTCTACATGTGTATTTTCTGTGGGCAGAACTGCACTTTCTAATTGAGGAATACTTCTCAATCAATTGTGCAACTGATGTTTGGAATTTAGGAGTAATTTATGTCTCTCTAAAATCTTCAAAATCTTACTAGTTCAATATCCAAAACATGCGTCTCTTGAAAAATAAGGTTTTGCTCATGCACACTGGCTTTGCATTGATTTCATTAACCTGGTCCAAACTCTGCATGATAATAGGGATTTACTCACCAGAAACATTATTCCCTGCCTGTGCTGTGGGCAGGAGTGTGTGTGCAATGAAGCCATTAGCTAAACACAGGAAAAGAAAGACATACTCGTATCTATGATAGAAACATCTGACAGGCAAGAAAATGCTTCACATTTAATATTTTCTTGACTTATGAAAGGAAGGGATAAGCAAAAAGCTCTCTATTCCTGGCTTTTAAGGCTGGAGCAGGAAGAACAGAAGCCCTGACTCTAAAACCTTCTTCAGACCTGAATAGAGAACTCTTATATCCACATTTCCACTGGCCTTTCCTTTTCTGCCTCCTTGACAAAAAAAGGATGTGAAAGACACCTGGAAGAAAGCTGTTCACAACCCTGTTCATTTTCATTCTGCCTATGGTAGGAAGGGGGATAAGATTGCTCAAAAGTTTCTGCCCAATAAACAACACAATATTCCATTTTTGAGCCTTCGGCTTTATCAATCTCCAGAACAGAAAACTTACATTGACATAAATTTTACTTCACATTCAAGATCTTATTGCAGCTCAGGGTGCCTTAAAGTATATTCTGAAATCAGCAGCTTGAAATTCAACTACACATGCTCAGCACAAAGAGCCTGGAAAAATACAGCATTTTCTAATTTAATGATCTCTGTGTTGAGATGAAAAATTAGCTGCTCACCTTGGGGCCTCACTGAAAATCCAAGGCATGAAATTATTTGCAATTGCATGCCTTGCACAGTATTCCTTTCCATTGCATGTAGCAAATTTAATGTGGGTTGGTCTGTAGTGTGGAGGGAGGGGGGCTGCCCTGTGATACTTGGCATCCTCTCCAGCTGCATCTGCTAATGACAGAACCCTATCCAGCACTGCTGAAACCAGGAATTTTGCCACTGACTTGAAAGGCAGCAGGATTTAAAATTACAATGCATACCACTTATTTTCTTCCCCTTGACAATATGGCCAGTGCATTCTGGGTAGGAAGCTAAGCTTCCCCATACTTGTACATAATTTGATCTCCTGACAATAATCCACATGCAGCTAAACAGTGCCTGCATAACATTTTTTGCCTCAGTGGTTAAGGCATATCATTTGGAAACCCAAAAAAAAAAAACCCCAAAGACCAACCTAGAAGTTAAATAATCACTAGGTGGGGAAATGATGGAAGTGAACAAGGCCTGAAATGCAAAGTAGAGTGTGGGTATCCAAGAACATTACAGTCATCTTAGTGATCATTTTGAACGCAGATAAAAAAGGATGAAGTGCTGAAGTACAGAAGTCATTCTGATCCCCATTAAATACCAAATCACAAAGAGATGTCTGAACACAAAAAGCTATTATTAATAAAGCTTCTGTAGTGTAAGAGGCATTGAGCTCTGTGCAAGTTAAGTGACACTTGCCTCTTGTGGATTTTGGGATTCCGATTTCTATTTGTTTGCTTTATGTTAAGTGAACCATCTGCTTCCTTTTGCTCTTTTCTAAGACTCCACAAGCCTCCCATTCTGAAGCAAAAATCACTTTGAGCTGGAATTTTTCAGGTCTTATGTAAATATACAGCAGAGGTAGGACATGGCCCTATCCCTCTGCACGGCTGCCACTTGGATGAAGTACCTTTTTCTTCCATCCTCTAGAGCAAATTAAGCTCTGTGAAACCCAAGAGGAAGGCAACTCCTGGTGCTTTCTCCTCCACCTCTTACAAGGATGTACAGTCGATGTGCTCTTCCTGCATACTGAATAGCTGTGACAAGGACTCCATCACCCTGACACAAAACCACTTCTTTGTGCTCCCTCTGCATTTGCAGCTTTCTGCCACAGCAGCACTGCCTCAGCAGGGCATCCTCCAGCATCAGCAGGGAGATATTTTTGCACAACTGCCTTTTCTGTAACCAATGTTTTCCAAATCTGCCCTATGCAATATATTGCCCTATATTGCCACTATACAATAGAAAGAACAGAATATAGAGAACATTTTAAAACCCTACAATTTTTTTCTTCCTCCTGGGAGCTACATTGATCAGGAAAGAGAACAACATACATATGGGGACACAAATATATATCTTTCTTCCTTCTTTCCTGCTCTCTGAAGGGTAATACATGAAATAACTCCTCAGTGTCAAGATTTAGAAGATGTGTATTAATGGCAAAATTCTCTCTGTCCTCCAAATATGAAGGTTTAAAAGCCTCTTACCCACCACTGCTGAAAGCCAGATACAGTGATCCTGCAAAAGAGGTCCATGCCTTTGCTGCAATTTAGATTTTTAATTCATTTCTTCCAAAGCAGTTTCACAATTACCTGTAATTTGTCCACCAGTAATTTCCTTCTTTCTTAATCAAAACACAAACTGCTCCTGGTCTGCAACAGCCAGACATTATTTTTGTTAATAAAACCGTGCTTAAAGAGTCTTTCTTTATGTCAACCCCCCTGTCAAATGCAGCAAAACAGCACCAGAAATTGTATGGAGGCAGATCAGTAACATCTCCTCAAAAACCTCAATTTCTTTAAAAATTTAGGAACTAGATATAAATAGAAGGAAACACCATAGCAGTGATTTCCTAGTGGCAGTTCATGTGCACTTTTATTAATATTCAGATGCATTGCATTAGCACAGAACCAGCATCCAGTTCTGCAACCAGCACTTGTATCAATCTGCTCTATTCAGGTTGCTGCTATGACAACTATCCAGAGTCAAATGTTAGGTCAGCTCCCAGCATATGTGTCTAGGCCATAATTCATTTGTCAGAAACCTAATAGCCACCTATTCCTACTCCTCTAACAGCTAAAAGCAATATTGCTAAAATTACTAAATGTTACAATGTCCTTAACACCCTATTCACTGAAAACTTTAGATTTTCCTTGCTTTTATCCCCCAAAACAAAAATGGCTGAGAAGGATGTACTTAAAGTGCCTATTTGCAAACTCATCACAGAATCAGAGAATAAGCTGAGTTGTAAGGGACCCATCAGGATCATCGAGTCTGACTCCTGGCCCTGCACAGTCTCTAAGAGTCAAGAGTCACACCATGTACCTGAGAGCATTGTCCAAACACTTCTTGAACTCTGTCAGGCTTGGTGCTGTCACCACTTCCCTGGGGAGCCTGTTCCAGTGCCCAACCACCCTCTGGGTGAAGAATTTTTCTCTAATATCCAACCTAAACATACCCTGACACAGCTTCAGGCCATTGCCTTGGGTCCTGTCACAGGTCACCACAGAGAAGAGATCAGTGTCTGCCCCTCATCTTCCTCTCATGAGGAAGTTGTAACTGCAATGAGGTCTCCACTCAGTCTCCTTTTCTCCAAGCTGAATAGACCAAGTGACCTCAGCTGCTCCTCATACAGTTTGGGATCATTAAATTTTTTCTTCCTTGGGAGTTAGTTGTTATCTTTCCCTCCACCACAATGATTACTGATAAGTAATTTGGCTGGTTACAGGTCACAGCATAGAAAAAAATTACAGCTGTCATCTCGATGAGAGGTTTCCTTAAAAATGCATTCAGTGTTTATAACAAAGAACTGCTTCATAGCATCATAGTGCATAATACTCTGTGAACATAGACTAGCCCTTGTCAACTTGAAAAGCTCAAATAAACAAATATTTTATTTTTTTAACTGCAGTTAAAACATCAAGTGAATTGTATTGCGATGTCTGTACAGTGAATGTATGAGGACACCACCTTTATCAGACTATAAAGTTGTCTGATGACTGCTATTTTCATGTAGTCTCTGGAATGAAAGGAAACCGCACCTTTTAAATTCATGTTTTTTAAAAAATGAAATGCAGAATAACTTTTTCTTATCATGTATATTCTATAAAATACTGACACACAAGCATTCTGTGAAGAGACTACTAATTTAAAAAGCACCAGCTCTGACTGAGAAATGCCTTTGTTAGGATGGGAAATAGGTTGATGCCTTATCCTGGTCTTAAAAAATGAAAGCCAGACACGGTTAAGGGGGTAAGGGGTTTTACCTCAGTATTTTTAACAAGGATCCTTATTGGTGCACCACTTTGCCAAGGTGGAACACGTCACAATGCACACACACAATAGATGGTGTATACAATTTATACACCTCACAAATTAGCATATCTAACAAGGGTGCCCAATAAGGGGGCTTGGGTGGATGGTGTGACATTCTCCCCATTTATGGAATTTCCCCTTGGATGGGCCAAATCTGTAGTTTAGAGAACATGTTCTAGAAGGGGACCTTGGCTCCCCAAGATAGTAGGATGTTTGGTCTCCTGGCTATGCGGCTTCTGGGATGTTTGGTCTCCTGGCTTCACAGAATATTAGGACTATGCTAAGTTATCAGACTTAAAGAATTACAAGTATGCATGCTAATACTTGTGGATACATAAAAGCTATACAAAAGGTATATGAAAGAAAAGGCAAAAAATCATCTTGGCATCAATGTAAGATAACAATAACTTTCATTTTCCTCCAAGCTTAAATTTTTCTTGGGCTCAGCTTGTCATTTGCTGTCTATCTACAGTAGAATCACACATTGCATATCCAATTACTCGGGGCATAAGGATGAAAGAAGTGTATGTAGCTCCCTCCTTTGGCTGATCAAAAAATTGTGCAGGCTATTGCAGCCTTTCCATGACATTAATCACTGAAGTGGAGTCAAATGGCTAAAATGACATGGATTGAATCCAGGAGAGCATCCAGGCCACTGGCTTTGCAGTCATATGTGACCACTATCCTACTATCTGCAAATATAACAATGTATTCTCAAAGGTCCAGATTCCTAACTGGTACAAATCAACATGTTGTGAAGGAAGCAACATCAATTTTCTAAATTATCTGGCTAACTATACATGACATGTCCATAAAAAGGTTCATATACTTCTACAGTCATATTACCCTATGGTTCAGTTCTTTTCCTGCTTTCCCATATTCATCCTCCCTCCTCATTCCCAAGCGCTGACTTTTTGTCTTGATTGCCAAAACCTACTTATTTCAATTAGAGAAAAATGCTCATTCATAAATTTTGCAATATGACAGCACACAAAAAGTATAAATTCTAAACAAAAAAACAATTTAAAAAAATGCAGCTGTTACAAAAAGCGCTTGTGTCCAAATGAAGGGGAAGGAATTTTCTCCTACTATCATTCTAATGTGCTTTTCCACAGATAGATTCCACCAGTTCATCTTCTTTAGGGAAAATAAAGAGGCAGGTCCTCTTGCATACTGATGTATACAAATTACTATTTACTCTTACATCTTCCCTTGAAGACTTTTCATTGGTTTTTGGGGGTTTTTTTTTATTTCAGACAGAACAGTAGCAACACTAATCCACCTGCACTTTCTACAGAGTCCAATAGCCCAGCCCTGCTCCACACTGTTTTGTGCTGAGGTTTTATAAAAACTGCAGCACACACACATACCTGTTTGGAAGAAGCAGAGACTGACAACGGTTCGGCTCTTAGAACAAAACTTCCATTTCTGTGATCAATAACAAATTGAGCCACATTGCCAAAGTCTCTGGAGTGCATAAAGCAGGCATCCAGCCCCTCTGTTCACTGCCCAGGATATAAGGACAGGACGACTTTTCCCAGATTTTTCTACTTATTTAACTGTTCTTCTTTTGCCCAACCAAGACACAGTTTGGTTTGTAAAGTGAAGGGCATGGCAAAAGAACAATGGTTTTATTGTTCACCGTATGCAATGAATACAAGTGAATAGGGCTGTATTTTAACTCTACTTATTTTGTTTCATGACTGCCTTGTTCATAGTAGTTCAGAACCTCCACTTAATGCAACTGCTTCATACAAAATATTGCTAGGGAGGTAATAAGGATCTTGAAGGATTATCCCAGGAGAACATCCAAAGAAGCACAGAAAATCTTAAGGATTCAGATAATGCCTCTTCTATCTCTAACTGAAGCAAATCATGTAAGGTTGATCCAATTATTTTTTCTACATTTTCTATCAACTGTGATCAAAAACATCTTAAAAATTTAAAAGAGTTACTCTTTTTCAGTATCCAGACTCAACAGAGGTGGTTTGGAGAGAGACACAAAAGCTCTGCATTGCTTCTGTACCAACTGCCTGATCTGGACTGTGAAAGATCAACCAAATCTAGCCCAGTGCCACAAGCATTTCACTGTTCAGCAGTACTACCAGTAAACCTAGACAATTTCAACATGTAAATCATAAAAATTGTGCAAGAGAATAAATTATTTTTGGTACCAGGCAGAATTAAAAAGTGGAAGTGACAGGACTCTTCAGTTGGGTAATAGGTACCAGATATATAACTTCTCAGAACTAAAGCTTCTGGCCAGCCAAACAGTGCTTGATCTCAAGATAATGCAAATGCATTGAAGCTTAAGAGAGCACTTGAGTAATAGCTAATGTGGTCAGACAGCCAAAGCATTACAATCTGTGAGCTACCACAGCCTAGTAAATACATTTATATTTCTTAAAGAGAAGTCTCACAAACTGACAATGCTTTTATTTTTGCCGTTCCTAACAACTATGGGAAATTACTGGTTTCCTGAAAGACAAGAAAACATTGATTTTCCCATTAAGAAATAAATTCCTGGCACGAAAAAAACCAATATTGAAAATACGTCAGTGACGCCAGTGAAACCAGATTTCATTAACTTATTTTTTAAATTAGATTTTTGCTGGCAGAAATTTTCAGCTTTGAATTAGGAAATACAAAGATCATATAAGTGGAATTTAAGACATAGGTTGAAGGATGGTTTCTTCGTTATTCAGACTTAACTTTATCACACTTAACACTGTCCCCAGAGCAGTGCTGTATTAACCACTGCAGCTATCAGAAATACTTCTAGAAAGTAATCCATAAGATGAAGTATTTGTGTGTGCAGAGACACACACACACATGAAGAGGTTTCTTCTGAAGAGAAAACAAATGGGTGCACAGGACTGTAGGTATATAAAGCCAATCCTTCACATTTAACACTTGTGAAAGAAAGGCCAAACACTCCTGAGCATGGCCAACACTATCTGTTAAAAAAAATGAGGTGTTAAAAGCATCCCTAGTTTTGACTTTTCAGCTGCTTCTTTTTGCTGAGCAATAATTGAGATGGTTTTTCATCAAATCAGTGCTAAAGTTAACACTGTAGGCAAAAAATCTATTTAATTTGCAAATTCATGTCATTTTAACAGAGACTTCCATAAAGGACATACATGCAAGATACTCAGAACTTCCTGTTCAAGGCCTGTGTTGTGCCAGGGAGAGAAGGAAAAATGGAGAAGAAAAGGAAAGAGCATAAACAAGACAAGAAAAGGAGTTCAGAAGGCTGCAAAGTTTTATCTTAGCTTCAGGACTGGGCATAACACTCATTGTGTTCTTAATTCATCCATGGTTTATGGGTAATATTCTGAAAAAGGTGGTAGTGGGAATACAAATTACAGAATCACAGAACCAGAGAATCAATTAGGTTGGAAGAGCCCTCTGATATCATCGCGTCCAACCTATCACAAGAACATCACCACGTCAATTAGACCACGGCACTGAGCACCACATCTCACTTTGAGGCAGATCAAAGTTCCTGTCTGGAACATTAAAGGCAGAACTTCACTGTACTGCATGCAAGAATAAAGCAGCCTTAATGCAATGCTTCCTTTCAGCTGTGAGGGGAAGTGCTGAATGGCTGAATGGGTACTCTTGCCAGATCCTCTCAACAATCTAATTTCCAGGACCGTCTAATGGTCGTCCTCAATTAGAAGATCTCTTGATATAATTCATGGAGTGGTAATTTTCATTATCAAAATCTTATTTCTCCTTTCTGCCTCCCAAATTCTCACTGGAGTCCTCAAAGCCTGAGTCTATCCAGTGGTATAACACCCAATTTTTGAAAACAAGGCGCTTTTTCTTTTTTCTTTTTTTTTAAGAACTATGGAACAGTAAAACAACATGATGAACTGAAATTTTCCAATCTTTCTCTGTTTAAGAAAAAAAATCTTATGAAAATATAGCATTTTAGATATATGTAAGAAAAGTGAAGGAAATTTAATAGTAAGTTAAGAGGAAAAAATAGGAAGAGGAGCAGAATAGAACCCTTTTACATATAAGTCACACTTTCTGGATGTGAGGATATAGATCCAGTTCCCATCTCAACATATGAACTGAGCACACTATTGTCCATTAAATACCACACTCAGAAATATTCTGGAATGCTTTGCTCTCAGTCTGCCTTGTTAATGTCACATCCTCGGAATAAATAATTAAATTTCAATGGAGTTGGGGCTAAACCCAAGGTTTTCTACTTCTCTAGTGACTTATCTATTCCTCCCTGAAGGGTAAATTTCTCACTAAGTTTTATGAAGCTACCTAACACACACTGCCATAATTTTTCCCAGCATGTTCAGCATGTCTACTCAGCATATCTATCCTGAATTCACAAGTAGTTCTGCACGCACCGAAGCTACACCAGCTCAGCTGATTTACTGCTTGCTGAATCAAATGGCTGGTGCTATTTGCAACTCCACTGTGTTCCCAGAACTCACTGGCAAAAAGGGGGAAGAGCTGAAGGAAGCAGAACCCAATGCCCGTTTTTCATAGGCAGCTTTGCTACTTTAACATCACAGTTGCAATTAACTGATCAGTTGGGAGACATTCTGAGTACAGATTTTTAATTCTGTAATGAAAAGTAAAGAAATGCCTCTCTCCCCAAAGCTGTTACCAAGTCCTTCTGTGATGGTAATACTACAAATAAAAGAAGAAGGAAATCCTATTAATAGGCTTTTTTGAGTTCTGACTACAGTTTAAATATTAATTTTTGTTTCAACAGGTCTCTGGCTCCCTGAAGAGCATTATGGGATTCTCATTTAAATCACTTGAAAACTCTGCCTCACCCTGGCTGGACCACGCAATGGAACCATTAGTTTTGTGCAATGAAAGTAACTGATGTTTGTGCAAGTCATTTCTAGTTCCCCTTGGGCTAAGAGCACATTGACTTTGTAGCTCTTTTTTTTTTTATTACTACTGAAAAATCAGAGAGCAAATGAGAGAATATAAAACCTGCACAATCTGAATGAGCACTGCTTCTAAACTAAATTATATTTAATATTACAGTGCTTTGACATCCCATGTGATTTGTAAATCTTAAGGCAAATGTAGCACAGTAATGAAAATACTAGCAAAAAACATCATAGCAAAAAGAAATGGCAACATACACTCTCAGATTCTAAATTATCAATTTTATAAGTATAGCAGTAGTAATCCTTCATACAGCGAGGGCATGACCTGAAAGAACTCAATGGACTATGCAGAAAAGGAAAATGTTCTTATAAAAAATGTTCTATTCCACAAAATAAAAGTTCATCTGCCACAAGAGAAGTGCATTTTGCAACACCTGAGATATTACTAAGATTTTTACTTTTTTACAATCATGAAGAGAAATAAAGCATAAGAGTCTTTGCTATAAGAATGTTAGACATTCAGTGTATCTGTGGAGTGAGTAAATAATCAAAGCCTGGAATGAACTACCAGTTGGATTTTAAAAAACTGAAAGAAAACATGCCATTTCCAGAAAATTAAAGGTAATAAAATTGTAATATGCACTACAAAAGGTGAATAATCACACAAGAAAAAACATAGGAGCTTTAAAATCTCACTAGTAAGTTAATTGACAGCATTTTGTTATATAGCACAGTAACTTCTCTGTTTCAGGCAAATAGGTATTTTCAGTCAGTAACACTATTTCACCTTATACTTAAAATGCATACACTTTGAAAGAGAATAGGTGCACAAATAAATACACTGATTCATGGACACATGCACTATTTCTGTTATTTATGTACATTATATCCACTGTATGTTCTGTTCCTTTTAATTCTAGTATACAGATTGCACATTATGTTCTGAAAATCTACAACCGTCAAAAAGTAAATATATCGTGTTATCCAGCTGAACATTACAAATATATTAGACACCCTCACACAGCTTATGTAAATATAGACAAAGACACGCTTGTGTATTCATTTAAAAAACTACAGCTTTTGTATTTCAATTAATCTGGCTAGCAAGAAGCATATAAGGGATTGCACCACCCTTCTGCATGGCATCCTATGTAAATGAGTCCAGTGCATTTATAAATATGGATGTGGTAGACCCCCAAAGAACACCGTACCTGCTGTCTATCCAACCGCATCCTTTTTGCAGCATTTCTGCTTTCACTCTCACAGGCGGAAGCCAGGATACTCTCTGCAACTGCTGAAGTAAGGTGTGAGGGAATAGGTCGTGACTATGAAAGAGAAAAAGAAACACAGAAATTATTCCTAGCATAATCCACAACATCCTTTTTTCAAAGCACACCATACCATCACCTAGGCAGGAAAGTCCGCTCACTGAAATGCAGTTTATACCAACAAAACAGGGAAATGGAACTTGCAAAGATGAAAAATGAAACTAGTTAGATGTTAAAGCTGCAGCTGATCCACAGATCCACGAGAAGCCCTTTCCCCCCACAGCTCTATTGTCCAGTGTGTTTAGTCTGGCTCATTAAGCTGTACTTTGAACAGACAGTGGCATATTCTCTGCGTTCCAGCAGCACCCTGGCCGTCTGATTCTTGTTAAGAAAACTGAAAGGCTTTTTATCCTGTGCAGCATGTGACAGAGATGAGTAGTGTTTTTTTATAGTCATACAAAAAAAAAGAAACAACAAAACAAAACAAAAAACCCCAAGTGATAGGGTTGAAACATCACTCAAAACCTAACAGATTGTCAGAACATTTCAGAGCAGCCTCAATCTGTAGTATATGAATATTTGCATTCCTTGCTGCAACATGACTGATGTGATTAAAACGACTTTAAGAAAAAAAATCTGTTTTTCTTTCGATAATGCCAGCCTTCCAACACTCCAGATATTTTGTGGTTCGACTAGACACAGTGCATTTTTCCGATTCAAAACCTGTCATTATTACATTTACACATTTTAGGTTAAAGGGGCAGTGAATCCCCCCCAAAAAAGGGAGTGATAGAATCTTTTTAGCGTTATTGTTGATTATGAACTCCAGTATGATCTTGCCTACCGTTTCATTAGGAAGAATATTTAAGCACCTTTTTTTTTTTTCCTGATTACATACAAAACAATCCTCATGAAAGATGAAGCTCATAATAATCTTCTTCATTATTATACAAAGATATATCAGAACTACCAAGAAAATAAACAAAGTGAGGATAATAACAGAGATACTGATGTACATATAAGCCCATTACAGACACTGCCATTTACTGAGCCTGGTTCTGAACTTCCACAAATTTTCAAAGCTTCATTGAACTCAAATTTACATTTACTATGTAAATTTTTATTTACTGAGGAGGGGATTTGGGTGTGGTTTTTGCCTTCTTACTCCCAAAAACATGGATATGAACCTGCTATGATATGTCAATGAATTTTGGAAGAAAATTTTGAAGGTATTCCCTTTCAGTTCCTAGACAACAATCTTAGAACAGAGTAATTATATAGGCTCAATTGATTCTATGGTTTTCATAAAATTCCAGAAACTGAGGAGCTGGCCATTATCAGTATTACATTTTTACCTTTAAAAATTGAAGTCCATTTATTGACTTTGGATATGCTCTGCAGAATGCCGATTTTTAATCTGACACTCTCTTTTCTCTAAAGCATGGGACTACAGTCTGTCTGGGACCAGAAGATGAATTAGCTTTCAGAAAGAGGGATTTATGGGTCTTTCTCACTAGTGCAACAGGCTTATTTCTCCCCACTTATATGAGAACAAACTCTCTGGCATCAGCATAGCAGAGGTGTAAGAAAGACAACCGGAGGCTGCAACACTGCAATAAATTATGCTTGGATTGAATTGACAGAACAAACTACTGAACTTGTTTCCAGTTTTGAAAATAATTCAGTCTAAGAGATGAGGGACACTGATGCAAACCCCGGTGTCATGACAGAAGTTAACATTACACGCAGTACAAGCAGACACCTTACTCAGAGCTCCAGCGGACGATGTAAGTCTTTGTGAAAGGGTTTCACTGAAAAAGCATTATATTCTACCTCCCTAGAAGGGCGATGTTACTCTGAATTTGTTACTGCATCCCACTAGATCCCTCTCTGTATTTGGTGGCCAAGTACCACAGTACATGCCACTGGTGCATGTATGCTCAAGGTGCACTGACTCTGTTGGCTGTGTGGAAGTCTCACTGTGGTCCTGTAACAGTGGTCACACAATGATGTTCTTGAAAAATGGTGAGCAAACACCTGGTTAATTCCTCCAGTTCAGGTCTTTAGCTAAACCTGTAACTATGCCCATACATCAATGGATTTTTAGAAGGTGATATATGAGCCAAAAACGCCTCATGTTCTGACCAAAATTTTAAATGAACACCAGTTCCCCTGCGTTTATTTGTCTATGGGAGAAAATGGGTTTGTTGAAGTATTTTATAAAACAAAAAATAAAGTGTTATGATAAAAATCAAGCAGTTATCTTTTCTCTGAAAAGGAGTGTAGTGGTCATGTGCTCATTATTGAAATATTGAACTGAAGTTAGCACCTGCAAAAAAGAGGAAATCTCTGGGTAATGGAGTATCTTCCTCTTGAAATACATGTTAACCCATAATTTCTCTCACTAATCACTGCAGCTGGCTGTTGATATGTTCATGTCAAGAACTATCTAGAGTGAACCTTAGGGAAAATGTGATGAATACATGGCGCAGTCACCTGGGGAGTAAAGTACTGTAACAAAGCACAGGAGAAGAATCATCTGCTCAAGGTTTGAGTTGTATCAACAGAGCCATTGACTGAGAAGATGAACACAGTCCTCTGTCACTAGAAGTAGAGCTGTTAAAAAGGAGGTTTTCTGTTTCTCAAAATTCCATATCTGTAAATTGTCAAAAAGATAAATTTTGAAAAGCCTCACCTAAGAGGAAAAATTACTTTGAAATAACCACTTCAAAAAAAATTGGTTTTAAATAAACTGAATTAATATCTCCATTTTCTGAGCTCAGAAGCCCCTTTCTGGCTTAGCTCAGCTTCCTTTTCCTCTCTACTTCTGATTATTCAAGATCTCTCCCATAACTACAGCTGTAAAACCAATTCTGTAAGAAGCTCAAACATCCCTTGTGGGTTCTGAACATCTCTCAATTCCCGAGCTGAGGGTGAGACTCAAAAGCCTTGGAAAACATGGCAAAAGTGATATCATTCAATTTTGCAGAAGGAAGCCTGCAAATCTCAGCCAAAAGGGCATTTTGCAGGTTCCCAGGCTGCTCTCTGCAGAGCTGAGAGCTGAGTGCTGGTTCCTACATGTTTGGAACTACAGCAGGAAATGTGGGAGCCAAGGAGAACTTTTTCCAAGGGCTCCCAGGCTGCCCCCACAATTTCTGGATCCACAACCTGCCCACTGAACTAGCAGAAAATCAGGTTTCATTTTATGGTAGTATGTCAAAATAGAAAACCCTTGACAAACTAACATTTCTTAAAGGTAAAAAAAAAAAGGCATTACCAAAAAATTCCCAACCAGCTTTATCTGGTTTAGAATGCGCCTATTGTTGTTTGAGGCATAACATTCGCAGCCCCAGTCTGGTATTTCTCTCACTTCACAGTGATGTAAAGCAGGAAATAGCTATACTGGAACTACCCATGTGTAAAACAACAGAAGAGAAGAAATCCTGGAAACTTAATCTACCAAAGCAGCAAATTACAAGGCCCGGTAACATTTTTGTCATTTTGAACCAAGGCCAGAAAGAAAAGACACATGTGAAAATTTTACAGTAACTCTCAGGTGAAGAGATGAATAAAACTTAAAAGGAATCTGGTGAGCAGGGTAACACAGACCTTCTGAGAAGGCTGTACATCCATCACACAAAAGCAGTATACAGAATTGCTTTGTATTTTCTTGGAAGCATGACACTGCTCGTGACTGCACTAAAGCACGAGTCACATTTTGAACACACATCCGGTTTTGGTTTTCTACATCTCCTCAGCTGACACACAACTAACATCCAGCCTCTAACACAATGTAGGTGAACAGAGTTTTGATAAACGATGTAAGGAAAACCTGCTAGACTGCATGTGCACAAGGATGCCCCTGTTTATAACACCTTCTGAAGTGACTGACATTTAGGCAGTGGTTGGAATTCCCTCAGTAACCCATGGGAGATGATCCACCACCTTCAGTCCTCTCATATTTGAAACTGTATTTTGAGACCACGACAAAGCCTGTAGGTGACAACGATGACAACAAAGCAACATGCACCCTTAACCACCTTATTGGATGTGCACTTTTGCATGCTTTTATGAGAAATAATTTTTTTATTCAAATTGATTTGAAGTTTTTATACACTCATCACTTTTTCCCTTTCTGAAGAGTTTATAAATCATTGGCATATACTTTTGCAATCTGCTTAATGGAAAATCAAATTAGTCAATACTTCTTTCTAGTCTAATAACTGCTGTTTTGCTTTAAAATATGTTAAACCTAATGAAGACCCTTTCATGACTTTGATGCTCCTTAGATCTGGGTATCAACAATCAAAGCATCTCACAACAAGACTTTCTGGAGTTATGGAGTAGTCCTGCAATGTTGCTGAATTTTTAGTAACTGAAACCAGAAATCCTTGGCCCAGTTCATCTGGAAATTAGCTCTCTTGGTATAATCTCTGACTCTTTAACAAAGGAGAGACTAGCATGTTCAATATGCTGTAAAATATGCATTTTCACTATACCAACTGTATGCAGTATCATCAAGTCTTCTGTTTAAAGTGAGGTACATTTGCAGTATCTTCATGTGAAACACCAAATACCTTTTTATGGCATAGTCACACAATTCCTGTATTTGTAGACAGAATCTAAAAAAACTTCTATGTTCTAATTTCATATGTACATTTTTGGCATAAATTTACCAATTAATGGTATAATAGATCGCTTATTATGTTTCAGTCTAAAAAACTAGGAGCAGTATATTCACTAAAAAGAATTTTGCAATTTACTGTGCATGCTGTCTACCCGTGTTTACAGATCCATTTTCTCTAAAGCTACTACCTTGGCACTTTTTTGAGATCCAGTATAAATAAAAGCCAAAGTTGTCGTACAAAAGTTTGGTCTACATACTTTTACACGTGTTACATTGGTCTGGCTCAGTCCTAAAAAAATACAGCTATCTGTTCAGTCAGATAATGGGCACGTGTACACCTGCTGAAATGCCAAACATTATAAACTGACATGCATGCATAAATACTACCTTCTAGTTTAGGCAAATTAACACCAAAAATTACATCTTTCAGCATAAGACAGTTGCAAACACATAAATATGCAAGTTACTTAATTTTGTTCATAGACACCCTAATATAAACCATAGAATCACAGAACGATTTAGGTTGGAAAACACCTATAAGATCATTGAGTCCAACCATGAAAACAACACTCCCAACTCCACCACTAAACCATGTCCCCAAGTGCTGCATCCACACTTCTTTTAAATACCTCCAGGAATAGGAACTCCACCACTTCCCTGGACAGCCTGTTCCAGTGCTTCACCTCTGGATGAAGAAATTTTTCCTAATAGCCAATCTGAATCTGCCCTGGCACAAGTTGAGGCCATTTCCCCTACTGCTATTGCTTGCTACTTAGGAGATCAATATAAATGTAAGAACAAGGAAGTATTTTAACTATTACTCAAACTTGAAAAAAAATGGTTTAAAATTTTCAGAAGTGATTTGGCATCCAAAACTGAAGACGAATGCCTAAGACACCTTACTGACAGTAACTGAGTTTTTCCAAAGGTACCACTAAGAACCTCTTTGCATATTGGGCCCCCAAAAACTAGATAGTCCCTAGTGCTCTCCTGCATGCCAGCTTTTTCCTCTGGTATTGCAAGACCAATTCATTTCCAAAATTAAATACTACAAATATGCCACAACTCTTTCACAATAAATTATTAAGATCTAACACGATGTCCTAAAATGCCCAACATATTTGTAACAGTGCAATATCTAAATAGCACTTTTTCATAGAAAACATGCAAAATACGTTACAAGACAGGGAACACATGATCTTCAAATAAGAGTTTTTGATCAGAATTATGCAGTGAAATGTATGACAGAACTGTCCTACACAGCACAGCAGCAAAGGGCTCACAAACCCTTCTAGAGAGTCTTGTTGAACTTAAAGACTGAATGAAGTACAGTACTGCACTGTATTGGATGTACTTTTGTAGTGGTCACAAACTGGAAGAGGGCAGATTTAGATTAGATATTGGGAACAAAATTCCTTACTGTGAGGGTGGTGAGGCACTGGATTGGGTTGCCTAGAAAAGCTATGGATGCCCCATTCCTGGAAGTGTTCATGGCCAGGTTAGGTGGGGCTTTGAGCAACCCCCTCTAGTGGAAGGTGTCCCTGCCCATGGAAGAGGGGGTGGAACTAGATGAATTTTAAAGTCACTTCCAACCCAAACCATTTTGCAATTCTATGATTCAATGAATTGTTAGTACAGGATAGTGGAATATGAACAACTGGACTGGCATTTTAATGCCTGTAGCACTGCATTTCAGTCTGGGGTTTGATATACTTTGCTCAGTCTCGCAGTCTTGTGATAAACACCCAATTGTTACACCTACTAAAGGATTCAATGAAATAACTAGAAGTATTTTCTTAAATGGCAGAAGAGGATTTTTGAAACATCTAGTAATGTTCAAATCACTCTTTTAAGTTTTCAGGTTTGAATACCTTGAATTGAAACATTGTGTGTTGCACCTTGATTATGATGGCACCTAAATAAATGTTAACATATCCATATTCCTGTCTAAAAGTTAAGCAAATGACTCTTTCCAATCAACCAACATGCTGCTATTGCTGCTGCTATGCCTACATATGAGACCAAGTCCTGCTCTGCCTATTTAAGTGAGCAATTTCAGCAGAGCTTGTGGAAACTTTAAATTACTTATGTGAACAACAGCAAGAATATCCATCTGACTTTATTTACATAAAAATGAAGTATTTTTTCTTAAGTAGTCATCCAGGCTTCTTTTTTGTTTCATTGTTGATTCATGAGACAGCTGGGGATGAACCTCTCTAGACTGGTTCATCTAAGTACTTCACTAATTGCTGAGGGGGCCAAAATCACCTAATATCTGTAACAAACTTAGGCACGATTATCTCTATCCAAGATCTATCTGGTATTTCGCAGTGACAGAGATCTCTAGGAATCATCCTGCTGACCTAACTCCTTCAGAGTCAGGTAAGGATTGTATTGAACACTGATAGCACTTTACTAGCAAAACTCCAGAGGACTTAGGAAAACTGAGTATGATTAAACATTACTTACTGTTTCCCCTAAAATAATACACTGAAACGGCTCCCTATCCTTAAACCATTGCCACAAGCCAGTTAATCAAGTAACATTGCAGCAGTAGGTCTCAATCAAAGTCAGAATCACAGTATCAAAAACCCCTGAAATATTTACTGCTTTTTTTTCTGATTTCAAGCTTACAGGTAAATAGAGTGAACATTCTTTTACCCTATTCTTCTTTTTCAATAAAAAAGGGGATTTTGTTCTATATCAGAAATTATTGCCATTTCAGAAGGGATTACTTTTATTCTAAATTCAACAAAAAATTGAAACAAATGTCAAAATTTCATTCCTATATTTCCCTCTCTCACAGGATGCAGAAGACTAAGTGCTGTCAGGTAGGTAGGTATTTTTAACTTTTAGTTTTAATTCTTTTTCCAAATATCATGCCTTTTTTAAAGCTGACTTCTTCGCATTTTGCAAGGTAAATGGAAGAAGTGTTACTTTTTCCACCGCTCACTTTTCCAAAATTGCCTATACTTTCGAAAGTCATTAAAAAGCAAAAGCTATCTGAGGCAGATTTAGGAGCAAGTTCCTAAAAATCACACGAATATTCACTTAACTGTTCTGTGGTAAAAAAAAAAACAAAAACAAAACAAACCACATCTAAGAGCCTTAGAAAAATTGCTTCTATAATATTTTTTCAAGACTATGTGAGATCTAATGGTAAAAGTCAAAGTTTATCAGAGGATAGGTTTGCCCTTTTTCAACCAAGTTGCCCATCAGGCTTAAAGAACCACTATCAAACAAGGGTGAGATGCTCACAAAGGGAAGTGCCCAACTGACAGAGTTTGGGGTATAGTACAAAGCAACCACTCTATGACTATTTGTAGATTTTCATGTAACTGTTCTTGTGATAATTTTCTTAATTCTTCCCAGCTTGTTAATCAATTAGATATGCATCCCTGAATCCACAGATCCTCATTTTCCTGCAAATGCTTATGACCTTTTCAGATATAAAAGCCTGGAGGACTGAAAACCCATGTGACTGCAAGGGCAGCTGGACTTTTCAGCACTAAATTCAGCACTAAATTCAATATTGAAAGATTCCTCTTTCTAAAACTTAAAAGCAGAACCTAGACACCTATCCAAAGTAATCTTAATGAGGCAGATTTCAGAAAACATCCCCCCTTCCGGAAACCACTCCCCACTGCAGTTGCTCAATCTCAGTACAGACGCACGACAAGTCACTAGACACATTCAAAACACCTTGATCGACATGAGTACAGTTGCAAATTGTTAAAACACCTCTTACAGCCAACTGGCACAACCAAGTGACAGTAGCAGTGAAAGATTCAGAGCTTAGTTATTTGTTCTTGAGGCTGGCCATAGGACAGAAGGAGCTGGGATGAGCAATGCTGGGACGTAAATCAGGAACTGTCTTTAGGCATAGTGTGACTCTTCTCTGGCACATCCAAACTTGTCTTCAGGCAATGAAAAGCATTTATGACTAGCCTTTTCTCTCCAACACAGAGCACTTTGCTCTTTGATACTATTGTTCTGTATTACAGCAGTACTTAGAAGGAGGGTTTGCTTTTGCTTAAAAAAAAATGAAGAATCTCTTAGTGAATGAGAGTTTAAAATCTTGCTCTTGCATTGGGATGCTCGCAGAAAAATGGCACATCTGTGAAAAAGATACTGTAAGATGCAATTTCAAACTGAATGCAGTGAGACCGATCATAGGAGATCGTGAAGATGGGAGGAAGCAGAGAGTAGTAAAAAAATGCATCTATGAAGTCAGTTCAACCTCATTTGATAATTTCTAGCATCTAAAGATTTTCTGGACTATAACTAAAGAAATATCTCCAGCAGCTGTCTACTAACTCTTTTTAATTGGCAGTTCTCTATTATAGAGGCTGGGACAAGTCTAAACAAAGGATTTAAAAAACATTAGTGAAGCAGGCCATCTGACTATTTCAGGGAGAAAATTCCTCTTGCACAGCCTATAAAGGTCACAAAACACCCAACGTATATACAGGAATTCCCATTGGTATCAGTCCTTGAGAATGAGGAAGCAATTTTTTCTTTTGTTTATGGGCTAATGAAGAGAAAAAGAAGTAATTTCTTTAAGGATATCAAAAACTTTTGAGTTGTCAAAGCAATACAGCACAATGCAGGCAGAAGCACAACCTAGAAATCCCATCCAAAAAGCCAGTGATTTCAGTATTTCACAGACTTCCCTCCCAATGAAAGATACTGAGCAAGACCACTGAATTTAATAAGAGAACATTCTCAACAGTCCATTAGCAAGAGACAATGGGAGGAGAAACACAATCTTACGATTCATGAGAAATACTGAGTGCCTTATTGAGATACATACTTTTGTCAGAACGAAAACTGCACAACTACAAGCTGCACAGTCAAATGGGCAGAGTATTTCCAATGTAGAAAGGGAGCTTCTCAAAGGCATATTTGTAACAAGAAGCTATGCAAGCTGCCTTGGAGCCCACAGACAACTATCTGTCACAAGTAGAAGCAGAATAACTATAAGTAATCTCTTAAACATAATAATACTAAGAATCATGTTAATTAACAATATGAACACTCATGAGACTGAGCCTTTTTTATTGCCTCAAAGCTACAACTGGCCTGCTATGCAGCAAGAACTGTCGCTGGGATTACAGATGGCAAATAACTGACAGAATCAGGCTCCAGGCATGCTTTTTCATCTTTACCATGCAGTTTTACACTAATTTAAATAGTGTTTTCATTTTCTCTTCACTTTACAGTATGACGCTCTAGATAGCTGCACGGTTCCGCGCACAGTCTGAACTGTCGTATGACATGAAAGAGAATATTCTCTTTTTCTCATGCAACTAGATGCTCAAATGTAGTATTTTGAACCTGAACAAAATAAAAAACTTGTATTTAACATGTGTATAGCAAAAGACATCTCCTGTGGTGGTTATTATCTGACATCCTATTTAATATAACACTGGTACTGGTACTGCTGCTGAGCAGATCATTATTCTGGTTTGCTGTATTTGAAGGTAGCCCCATATTCAAAACAACACTATGATCGTGTCCCTTCATGATTGTTTTGAACAAACGTTATTATCCAGAAAAGGTGGCTGTTCTCCAATACCAAAATGGCAAGTACATTTAAAACGATCAAATAGTCAAATGCCTCTGTCCATGGTAGCATTTTAAAAAATGCCTCTAATCAAGAGATGGTGATACAGTAACTTAGAAATCAAAAAATAATTTAAAAACCCAAAGGGATAAATATAAGATTTCAGAATTACTCAAGACATATGCATGAAATGTTAGTTATTCTCTTAGGAAGTTGATGGGAGCACCTCCAGAGACTTTGGATAGTCTTTGGATTGTATTCCTACCTGCAAACAGGGACACAGGACAGATATCCCTTCAGGCCCAAGAGGGCTGCAGTCTTTGGCATGAGTTCCAGTGCCTTGTCACTTCCATTCATTGGTGAAAAATTCAGTGGTTTAGAGGGTGATTTGTTTGTTTAAAAAGAAATAAAGCCCATCATAAACTGTCATGAAACATTATAAAACCAGGAAATCTTTCTGAACTATAAAGATGGCCTATTTGGATAATATTCCTGGTAATCTCTGCTCCTTTTCCCCTCCCAGGAATAAATTTGATCCCGCAACCTTTATTCATATGAAAGCAACATTTGCAAATGTGCACTGAAGTCAAGCCAACCCAGCTCTTATGGGTCAGACTGTAGCCCCTTGTTCATATTGCAAAACAGTTGCACAAGTCTTTCAGATGACAAAAAATGAGCCAGTTTACATAACTGCTCATCAGTGTGAATAATGACAGTAATAAGGCTATAAATTGGAACAGTGAGGAGACTTGCTAGCATTGGCTAATTTTGTATTTTCAATTGAAAGTACGGCGAAATAAAATATTTGCCTTCATGAAAGATGAACTTGATGTTGCTGAATTATTGTCAGACAGTGTGAGTAGATGTAATTTAATGCTACTTAGTATATTGTAGGAAATAAATATTTATTTTCTATTTGTCCTTTTTCATTTTGGAGAGCTAGACAATCTGCCATGTACATCACCGGTCAATCTTTGGCACTTCTATCTGTACAGATGTCCTTTACTCTACCTGTCTTTCTTCATCTGAGCTTCCATTGTTCAGAAACAGTGTTATCCCTATGTTTCAAATAATAAAACGAAGCAGTTGATTAGAATCCCAAACACACACAAAAATTTAGTTTCTGTCTTTGCTTTTTGTGTTACCAAATAGTGGTCTTACCCTACAAATAAGCCTGATATTTTGTTCTTAAAACTGTCAGCTACCATCTTAAACAACATATGGTACTCATAAATATTCTGCAAAAACTGCAGGAAAGAGAAAGAGAGAAAGAGAAAAACAGTAAAATGCAATCATCTCCAATAATTTTTAATGTAATCAATGGGTTTGCAGATGATTCATTAAAAAGAAAAATGGTATGTTTAACCACTAAATGATATCTATTTGTAACGATGAGGTGATTTTGTTGTCATCTAAAGGCCAGAGAGATAGCTAAGACATTAAACACAAGGTGTGTAGATACCTACTTTCTTCTGACTTTCCTCCATTTTGGAAATACAAACATTTTCTAGCTATAATGAAGCTGCCAATTGGTGAGAAGACTTTATTTACCCATTTTTGTGCTACTGAGTAGTATTAAA
Source organism: Melanocharis versteri (assembly GCA_013397845.1). Lineage (NCBI taxonomy): Eukaryota > Metazoa > Chordata > Aves > Passeriformes > Melanocharitidae > Melanocharis > Melanocharis versteri. The sequence goes on from VZTG01009130.1 coordinate 459,979, forward strand.
ATATCAATGTCTGAAAACACTGTCAGTTGTACACTATGAGAATTTTCAAGAGTTTTTGTTCAATTATAACTACTAAGCCATTGGGATGCTCAAATCGTAAGTTTGATGTCTGTGTTTTACAACCATTAAATATGTTTTGCACTCCTATGTATCAGCTGAAAGATTTCAAAGGAGTAACTTTCACTGATAAGTACTTGGCTAAGGTGTAAAAGAAAACACCCAAAGCCAAAGCCATTGCCACTATGATGTTATTATACTGGGCATTTTCTTGAGTACAGCAGGATCTATTCTAGCAGGATCAATTTTACAGAGCTCACTGGAATCCAGTTAGCAGAGGCATTTTAGAGAAAAATCTATCTTATTGCAAGACTTTTACAGGCAAAAATCTGTAACTGTAACTTAAAGTAAGAAATAAGTCACTATATAGTCCATAGTTCAGTTTCCCTCCTTATGCCTTGCTTTGTTCTTCTTTTCCTATAGATCCTTCTATCCTATAGATATTAGTTCATTTTGTGAACTCTAGTGTCTTACAGCACTTTTAAATCAAGGGGAATAAATTCAGGAAGAATGAAGGAGGGAAAAAGAAATCTCTGACCTCATATTACCAAAAAAAAAACCAAACAAAAAATAAAGACGCTAAGATGAAAACAAAATAGTGCCATGGATTTACATATGGGGTTTTGATGGAAACTAGGGCTGGGTTTTAAGTCAAAACTCACCATCTCAAAACCACTTCTTTTCATCCGCCTGCAGGACTTGAGGTAAGTACGTATGCGTTTTCTGGCACGCTCTTGATACTCAGGGAATTGTCGCCTGCATGAGTCAATGATAGCCTGGATCTTTTCTTTGGGCTGCTTAGAGATTGGGACCATTCGGTCCAAGTTTTCATCTACAAACAGCCTGACAAACATCTGTTGGCAAGAGGGAGACAGAGGAGATGGGTTTGGAGGGCAGCTCTCTTCTCTTCCTAGCTTCCTGGCTTGATTACTGATAGGAAGACATTTTTTTTTTTCTATCCACTGAAGAGCTTTGTAACGGGAAGCCAGAAATATTAAGCAAACAGTTCTTTAAAGGGTTATTTGGGGTGGGGGTGGGAGTGATTAAAAAAATAGACAAGAAAATAATAGTCTATAGGATACAGAACTTGTGAGATAAACCAGAACAGATTGTGAAAATAGGCACTACTTAAGTTTCATTATTAACAATAAGCTGTGATTGCTAATCATTTTATTGAACTGACTCACATTTTTCCTTTGTTTGAACAATTGCTTGTGTTTTCATGCATAATTATATACATTGGGAAAGCAATAGAGAACAGCTGACCACCAGAATGGTCTCCTGACAAAACTAGCTACAGCCTCTTTCCATTCAATGGGTGAACATGCACATCCACACAGCCACACACACGGTCACACATGCACACATACAGAACAAAGCCTTGTTTTCCTCACTGGTAAAGATGGCACTCTGCCTCAAAATTCTAAATAAAACACAGTAAATCTGTTGTCTGTTGGCAAGAGTTTAATGTGCATTAAAATAAGACTTGAAATAAATCCTGCAAATTAATGTGCCTTTAATATTGTCAAACTTACCCAAAAACAACAATGCGAAAGGAATAGAAGAAGTAAACAAGGTGAGTGCAAGAGGGCTTACGTTAAAAGCTTTCAGTCGCTCAGCTTCTACCCCATCTGATTCATTAACCTTCTCAGGATCTTCTTGCTCATCATGGTCATCCTCATCCTCATCTCCTCGATTCAGAGACAGATCTTCAGCACCTCTGCCTACACTCTCATTCTTGCCGGAGTCATAGCTTGAATAGCTATGTGCAGGGGACTGAAAATAGAGAAAAAGAATATGCTTGTAAAAATTCTCAGCAAAAATAAGGTCTTACCTATCTAAAGTGCTTGGTAAATATTTCAAGAATGCCATGAATTCTTTCTATACTTTGTTCAACATAAAGAGCTCTTAATCCTTCCAAGAGCAAACAATGCACAATTATATTAATTTCAGTGCTTTAAAAAAAATGTGACCAACTGCAACTTCAGTAAATCTATTAACGAATTAATTACCTATGATAATTACAGTTAATATGAAATATTTGCCATACAGCCTTGTTTAAGTACTACCTACAGAAGTTTCTTACAAATACTAACTTCTTTGTATTAGTCAAGATGTAAATAAGGGATAGCTGATTTGAATAAAACTCTAAAGATTTAGAGTTTAAACATTTTAAGGCAAAGAGGATTCAAGCAGGAAACACTGGTATTCATCCAATGAATATTAAATATTATCAAGAGATGCAAGAATTTATTCAAAATAAGGAGATTACTATGTTCTAGTTTCACTTGCAAAACTCCAGAATGAATTAGAGATGTGTAGGTTTACATTTTGAATGCTCTCTGAGAATCATGTATTAAAACAATTTTCTCTTTGAAAATCAGCACTCAGAACTTTCCTCTGAGCAGAAATTCATTCTGTTGGATGAAACAGATGGCCATCTCAATAAAGTGTATCCACTTATAGGACAAAAATTTCCAATTATCAAAAGTTAATACAGTGCACTTTCCCTTGCAATATCGAGTCCTAAGTTAACTGTTCCCACTGCATACACTTCAAACTGCACACCATAAAAAGGCATCAGTAACAAAAAGCCTTCCACAATTTAACATTCTACAACTTAAAGATTAAAGCTTTTCCCCAGCCACACAAAAATATCGGAGAGTATCTCCACCAAAGCCATCAGAGTCACATTTAGGTCAATCAGAGCAAAATTTTACTTCTATGTCTTAGTGCTGTAATATTTCACTATTTTTCTCTCTTGCTTCAAAGCATTCTGTAGTCTGAATCAGGTGCTACATGACAAATTTCACACACACTTTTTTAGATGCCTCCTCCCTTAATGTCACCAGAATTCAGGAGCATAATTCCTCAGACAAAAATACATTTCAAATACTTAAAATGGCATGCCTTGAACCACATTCTGAGCTTCCTAAAACTATCTTTATTTCAGGGTATTTCACCAGCCACAGAATGAACCTGGACAGTGAGGTAGAAGGGAAGGACCAACAAAACCATTCATCTGTAAGGCATATTTTTTGCTTTATATTCTTACTTCAGCTTCTTTTTTTTCCCTTTCCCTATTTTCATTTCCATCTTACATTGGTCATCTGTACACCATCAGTTTTAGAGTCACTTGCCTTGCCTTAACAGTACTCATACTCTAAACCTTCCTTTTTTATATATCCTCCCCAAACTATATTCTCACTGTACCAATCCCCTGGAGTTCCACTTTTTAATCCCTAATGCTACTAATATCAGAACTTCCAGTCTCTCTCATCCCCTTCCCCAAGTCTCTTCACTCTCTAGACCACTCTCCATTCCCTAGACCCTTGTAGCAGATGTAGGAAGAGTGAGAAAACATTAGAAGAAAACAGAAGAGCCGGCTTCCGGATAAAAACAGCTTCAACAAGTAGCAAGGTCAGCACCACCTCTTATGGTGCAAGAAATTAGCGAGGGTTCAAGACAGCAGTTGTGAGATGGCCTGGGAAGATAAGGCTTGCAAGAGCAGTAAAAACAAAACTCCATTTCTTGATACACTGATACCTTGTCTTGTGAAGATGATGGGCATCTGCATTGCTGCCCAGTCAGATGAGCTCAGCTTCCATCCCTAAGGAGGTGATGGCTGTATCTTATCAGAGTGTCTAGCATATGTAAGCAGCAGTGTTTAACCTGGCCAATGGCTACCAGAAAGCCAACAGCTGTGCCCCAGTAGCCTGTTACAAAGGAAGGAGTGATTTCCCTTAATCCTGAAGAGATTCTCAGAAGACATTTTTAAAAAAGGAAAGTTGCAATGAATTAATTGCTACTATTGTACAGTGCCATGCAATAGAAGATCTGACCTATGCTGCAAGACTTGTTCTTCTGTAGTTCTTTGTTTCACCTGTCACTACAGCTATATAGCACGCAAAAAGCTTGGAGATGATCAAAAAGCCATTTCATGTGCAAGGCACCACATAAAGCATAGAAGCTGCTGCCCTAAAGAAACCTACTGACTGAAATCCTTGTACAGACACTTGATCTCGCATGAGTCATTTCATCAGACTAAATCCAATTAGACTACTCATGTGCACAAATTTAAAAAGATGCAAAACTGATTTCAGTATGTACATATGTTTCGGCTGGATGCCAAGATCATAAATTATGCACCAGGGTTGAGATTTCCTTTTGTGAAGGAAACAAATTCAGGCCAAAATGGCTTAAGTATGTCTCTCAAAAATGCAACAGTCGGGGTGGTTTTATGGGTTTTTGTTTTGTTTTGTTTGTTTTTTGAAAAAAGCATTGCATAGAGAACCTTGTCCAATGTCTTCTCTAAAGTTTTTATTTAGACAACAACTTTAGCATCTTAAATGAGCTGTGGGAAATAACAGTCTGAGGAAGTTGCATGGCAGGAATCCATATTCATGCACTCTGAATTTGACGACTGTGTACAGCACCAGGAAAAAGAGGTATTTTTCTCCTAGCTGTTTCATTAGCAAACTGAGGGAGAAAAAAGCTCAGTTTGAGCTCGCAAAAGCTCAGTTAAGAACAAAATTTCTACCTTTCTGTATTTCTACACAGATGAATATTGATTCAGAGAAGGAAGAGACATTTCTCTCACTTGTGTTGACTCTGCAGTTGTGCAAAAGCCAATAAGGATTTCCTTTTGCTACTCTATTATGCAGCTGCAGTGCTAAACAAGAGGTGGGACAGCAGAGGACAATGGGTACTTTGTACATGCTTCCCAATGTCGGGTCTTGTGCTGTCCTTTCAAAAGTCTGCTCCCACCTTTAACAGACAGGAAAGTGCTCGTTCAGAGTCCTGAACAGACCTTGACAGATATATTTTATGGTCCTGCAGTGAACTAGACTGAAGAACGGATCCTGGTTAAAATGTTTTGGTTTTGCTTGCTTGGTTTTGGATTTGTTTTTTTCTAGTATTTGCCAGTCTGCTTAAGACCAGAATCAGTTCTTGGCTCCAGCTCACCACCTGAAAGCACAAACCTTTGTGCTGACAGGCAAGTTGAGCATGGAGGGGAGCATACACATCTCTATCGATAGCCATGAAAGATTCAGTCTTGGTGGAGTGGAAGCATCGGTAGATATAAGATGTTTCACAAATAAATCTTTCGTGCTTAACAAATCGGGGTTGGAGAAGAAAGTGACAGGAATGAGAAATTATTCAGTGAGGGCAAATGAAGGCCAAAGCTAAGGACAAGATTATTTCCTCCCCCAAACATTTAGATGATTATCAAGTTGTTTTAAAAATACTGAGATGTTGATATTTATATTCTGACCACTCTGTCCTTGCCCTTTCTTGAAGGTTCTGAGTTCATTATTTCAATTTCTTCCTTGCAATAAGTACTAGGCAGTACTGCTTTATTAAAATGAAAGTAAATGTTCATGCCTAACATCCTGTTTTAAGAAGGTTGTGACATGAAATATCAACCTTGTTCTAAAACATTACGAGTCAGCAACAACATTCACCTGGAGTAAAATCATACAACGGAAGACCTGGGAGGACATCACAGAGTCATCCACTTTGTCTTGCTGCCACAGAACAAGGTCAGATGGTCAATCCTGACCACTGTTTTTCTGGTTGTTATCTTAAGACTTCTGGTGACAGAGATGCCATGCATCCCCCCAGACAATCTGCACCAGTGTTTCACTGTCTTCAGAACTATTAAAACATTTTTAAGACCAACCTCTGACTTTCATAAATGTACTAAGCCTATTTCTTTTTCATGTATCTACCATGGATTGCAATGGAGGAAAGGTGTGGCTCTGCGAGAAGAGAACATTCCCCTCCCCTCAATATTCTCTTCCCAATAAATTCATTTACGCTGTGAAACTCATGTTTTCCCAATTCCTAATCATTCTTACTGATCTGTTCTGGATGTTTTCCATCTGGTTTGAAACCTTCTCAAACAGCAACTCCCAAAACTCCAAATTTTATTCCATTTGTGGCCTTTCTATGAAAAATATATTTCTTTATTGATTAATTAATTTCTAGCACGCTTACAGCAGAAAAACCTTATCCCTTTATTTGCAGAGAATACCCCAAAGATGCAAGAGACAGCAGTGCAGAAACCCCACAGTTGCCAACAGAAATCTTGCTGTTATTTTATGAGAACTAAAGCAGAAGTAACCCATAACATTTAAAAATATAAAGTCTACCATAGTGCTCCAGTGTCTGCTGGGCTTTGACACTGGCATATGGCCATTGGACAGGGTTTGGAGGATGAAGCCACATGAACTCATTGCAGGAAGCTTGTCCCAGCAGAGACCCTTGGCTACCCCAGTGAGTGTACAAAGATGGCACTTAATTACCCAACGAAAAGTTATTCAGTAATAGAAAGCTAATTACTGAGGGTTACTATTTGTAATGACCAAAAACTGGAAAAATCATGTCTTTGTGACTTTTTAAAAATGCCAACATGGAAAAAAAGACCCCACCTTTTCAGGGAAAGATGCCTCTGATGGAAGTCTAGCAATTCTTTTTCTTTTAACGGAGCTTCATTTTTCACATTTACATTACATTTTACATTTACATTTAGTTAGTTAGAGAGTTTTACATCAAGTTTAATAGTGTGTAATTCTTTCACCAGAGAACTCCTGTAAGAGAGACAGACTTGCACATTTGAAGAGTTGTCAAGACAGCAGCACAGGTTTCCATGCTGCATGGGAAGAAAAGGGGTTAAGAGGCAGGCAGAGATGAAAACACTCTACAGGCTATACATGATTCTCTTCTAGAAATCAGCATACATATCTGTAAAAGTTACTAGTTTTTTTAAATGAATAAATAAAACCATATTCTAAAGCTGACAGAATTCCGCTCATCCCCAGTTGTACATCCAGCCCTTTCTTCTTTTTCCTACATTTCAGTATTTCCCTCTCTGCCGCTGAATACACAAAAGTCTACAATTTCAGCAATTACTCTTGCAAATTATGTGTGCTTTTCTGTATATTTTCCCATGTGCAATTGTGTATACATATTTTTATAGCAATTATTCCTATGACACAAAAAGGGATTAGAATATTCTGATGACAATGGGTTTGATTGCTTTGAAGATCCTTTTTTCCAAAATTGTCAATTAAAATAGAACTTTATTTTAATTTTTTTCACATTTACATTTTTAACTGACTCTACATATGACAAAGTTTTTGAAAAATGTGTAAAAACTAGCTTTTGGTAAATTGGTATGAGTAAGAAGCATGCCTTTTATTTGACATATAAACAAAATTAAAAGCTTAAGCCTGGAAGGTAAAGGGAAAATTCATGTCCTATATCTTTCCCTTAAAAATATATTTGAATTTAATATTGCATTGTTAGAGTTCCACTTCATTCCTGCACAAACTGTGAGTTCTCCATATAGCAGGGAACTTGCCCACAGGAGGTAGTGGTGTTTGGGTTTGGTTTTATTTTCTTAATTAAATCTATAATACATGTAATATAAATATCACATTAGAAAACATAAAATACTTTTGGCATATACATGCCCTTTTGTTATTGAAAGACTTGAAATCATGAATAAAAACATTCCTAATTTTTTCTCCTCAATTCAAACAGAAGGCAGGAGGCATAACTGAACACTTAGGTTTAGGTATTATCCTAGGGAATTCTCTATCAGGCTTTATAGATAGAAGTCCAACTCTCTATTATTTTGCATTAATAAGCCATTTTTTTCCACAACCTCTCTTAAATCCTATGCTTTTCTGTCTTCCAGACTTTACTGTTATTATCCTTTTTCATGGCCCCTTTAAACCTTCATATGGTCACGTGTGGAACTTTACTGTCCATCTCTTCTTTTCTCATTACAGAGAAGACTGTGAATTCACAAATGCAATTCCAGCATCTCACCATTCATTTCAAGATCCAGTTAACCTCATTTTATAAACTCATCACATATTTGTTCATCTTACCCATACCTTTGCATCTGACTACGACCAGTTTGCTCCCCTTGTTACACCATAACTGGCCTTTCCAGCTCATTCATAAAATTTCACCCTTGATAATGGGAAGGCATCATTGTGTGCAATTCTGCTATTTGGAGCATGAGGACAACAGCACTTTTATGGGAAGAATGGAGAGCTGAAAGCTAGAGTTTCATAGGTTTGACTCTAAAAAAGTGTTATCTAACATGTTAAGTGCTAAGTTGTAAAGGACTTTTTTACACAAGACTTGTATTACACTGAAATATTAGAAGATCTTTTTTGTTTACTCTGTGTTAACAATGTGACTTCCAGAAACAAACTGTTCATTTTTTTTACAACAGGAACAAAGAAATAAAAAGATTTTGCTCCCAAATTATCTTTGACATGGTCTTCTCTCCAGAGTCATTGTTTTTGCAGTAGTCCCTGAGAGAACACTGACTGTTTCTAAGACTATCTGCTCATTCTTTCTCAGTATTTTTTCCAATCTATGCCATATTATGTTTGCTTATAATATTCCTTTCAACAGAAGCACAGTATTAGCAATAAGGAAACTATAAATTACCCAGACACTTTCATTCCAGTGGGTTTATCTGGATAAATAGAAGTTTGGATAACTGAAAGATAAGAAAGACCCCCTGAAACACATATCTTCCTGTGCTATTTTCTCCTTTTAGCTAAAATACAGTCTGTCCTAGGTCTGTCCCCACTGGTATTGTCCAACATCAAAATACATCACTTTACTCTAATAGAAATAACCTCAAAAATTAAGTAGAGAGTAAAAACAGAGAGGCAACTGAGAATTCTCAGTCACGTAGAAGAATAAAGTATATTTATGGGATAGAGTTTAAAGAGCTTCTTTTTAATTTTTCCACAAGCAATCTCTTATTACCTGATTGGCCATCTTCAGGAAAGCTCCTGCTCCTTCCTCAGCCATTCTAGAGGAGGAGAATTCTTGGGGGAATCAGAATAAGTATCTCCAAATCACCCTAGAACACCAGTGTTGAGAGTACCAGAGCAGAGCTGATTTAACAGGAGACTTGCCTTCTTCTTAACTACTGAACAGCTTTTATTTTATGAAGTTGTTTTATTAATGAACTTCTAGAACTCCTGTCACTAATGTAGGAAGACAGACTTTTTCAACCAAATACTAAAAGAACTTAGTTATATAACTGCCAATAAATAGTCACAATGCAAAATGTGGCTGCTGTGTCTTTGGAAAAAGTACAATGTCCTTTGTGGGAGTTGAAAAGTCGAATCTAAATGGTGACAGACTCAAATAAAAGATTAAATTATTTTTGGCAGCTTACACTGCTATTTTGAAGCTCTAAAAGGATCTGACAGAGTTTCTGAGAATTTGAGAAACACAGGTTGCCACATAGGAAAGCTCCATCACAAATTTCTGGATTTCTGCAAACAGTGTGCCAACAGAGTATTTAAACATTTTCTATAGTAAACCCAAAAAAAACCCAAAAAAACCAACCTTGCTTTATTATCAAAATGAAGAAAACTCCACCAGTGAGTTTCTAAGGACCATAACAGCATACTTTGCAGGTAGTATCATAGCTCAGCGAAGCCAAGAGCCTGAGAGAGCCCCACATAGTGCAAGTTCTTGCGCTTTTGGCAAAATCCATCCACCTAAAACTTCTACTAGAAAACTATCATTTCTAATTTCTGGTGAAATTTTGACCTTTTGCCAAAAATCTTTACAGTTTCCATCTAGATTCCACAGTTTTCCCTTTGTCAGGGTTTGGTGGCTTTTATTTTCCTTTTAAATGAAATAGCAACAGTTTATATGAGGATTACTGAACATTTTTATTATGGAATATACTTCAGTGACTACTAAGGTTCACATTACAGCAGGTAATGAGCATTTTTGACCAGCAATTCTTTAATTTTTTGACAACTGGCTGGTAAGAGCTATAAAATATTTTGCAAAAACACTGGACTATTAACTTCTTCTCTTTCTATTTAAATTGAGAATGAAGCCTCTAATGCAGGCAACACATTCAGGAAGCAACTAAAATGGAGAACATTTATAAGACCTGAATATCACAGCTTTGGGGTGACTTTAAGTCCCAAGACTTTCACTCCCCTCTTTGCAGCCTGCCCTTATCTAACTGACAGAGGTTTAAGACATAACTAAACACATCAACAAGGATAAAACAGTCAGGTTTCTTAGGAGCTCTACTGCAAGGAAACAGCAGAATCCCTGACAAAACCCAGTCTATCCAATAAAGATCCCACTTACTGACCAACAGTGCTACCCTTATTGTTTGAAAATATCACAAACTGCTGCCAGCTTTCAAAACAGAGGTAGTTGCTGAATACTGCAATGGCCTCTGAAGTCTGACTTAGGCAAGAAGCTAATGTCAGCAAAACAGGAACGAAGATACAGGAGTGATATAATTTCTTGAGCAGTAGTTTAAATGTGCTGATCTTACTGTTTTATTTCTAGGATTTTAATTTCTTATGGGTATCTGTATGCAGGGAAATAATGTTATAAACACAGAAAAGCAGGGTTTCTTGTCAACACAGCATCACTGGATGCTGTTTTAATCTTGAGCATATTGTTGCTGGAAAGCCTAGGAAGAATCCCTTTCCTCACTTAAGCAGTGAAGAATACAAACCAGGGAATAAACAGCACATGCAATTCACTGGTTTAGTCATAGGCCACTTGTCAAACATCTCCAATTAACTGGAAAACTGCCATAATCTTTTTTTTCCTTCTGTGCTATTCTTTATGTTCATGCCCTTTGGTTCAGTTTAAGACAATTTTTTCATGCCGCTTTCTCCTAAATCTTTTCATTCTTTAACTTTGAACTCGTTATGCCTTTAGTTCTTTTTTGCTTCAATCTCTTCTTCATTTCTTCTCTTGTCTCTCATACTATTCCCTTCATTTCTTCCTCCCTAAATTTCTCTCTGCTTCCTCTTGCCATAAATTTAAGCTGTGACATCAAAAGAGTTCAATAACCTGTTTTCTTCTTCAGTCCCAAAAGGACATAGACCTATTGGAGCGAGTCCAGAAGAGGGACACCAAGTTGATCACACGGTTGGAGCACATTTCATATGGGGAAAGACTGAGAAAATTGGTTTTCAGCCTGGAAAAGAGAAGGCTTTGGGGTGACCCAGTTGCAGCCTTCCAGTACCTGAAGGGAGTCTACAAGAAAGGTTGAGAGAGATGGTTTACAGGGGCATGTAGTGACAGTACAAGGGGGAATAGCTTCAAACTGACAGAGGGTGGGTTTAGATTAGGTATTAGAAAAAAATTCTGTGAGGGTAGTTATGCACTGGAAAATGTTGCCCAGAGAAGTTGTGGATGCCCCATCCCTGGAGGTGTTCGAGGCCAGGAATGATGGAGTTCTGAGCAACCTGGTCTAGTGAAAGGTGCCCATGTCCATAGCAGGGGAGTTGAAAGTAGATGACCTTCAAGATTCCTTCCAACCCAAATCATTCCATGATTCTATGAAACAAAAGGCTATTTCCTCAAGTCCCAAAGCAAGAATCTACACTTGGAAACTACGTGTTTATCCACAAAAAACACACCTTGAATCTATGACTACAGGTGAAGTACTGCTAAGAGAACTATGACCACAGGGAATGTAGACTTTGTACCTCCCCGTTTAATTCACTGCCTTTTCATTCCTCACACTCTCTACCATGACAGTTTTCTACTCCTTTAAAGCAACAAAATGTTCCCAGAGAGCAAACACATTCACAAATGAAAGAGTTTGAATTATATCAGGAATGCAGAAGAAAAGACTGATTTTTGGTGTTTGACACTCACCTTGTTCCCCTATCCCTATTGTATCCTAGAAAAGCTAGAGATGGGAAATACACAAGAGATTTCCAGGTTGTACAAAGTTTCAAAAGAAACTTCCAGAGACTGACAGCAGAGCCAGATGCAGAAATAATAACACAACATCACTGCAGGGTTTGTGTGCCGTAAGAACAGCAGACAAGGAGAGGAGGACTTGTTTTCACTAGGTAAAGAGACAGAAAGCGACAAAAACGAAGGATGCCTCTGTCCCATCCTTGTCAAGACTCTGGCAAAAGAGTGCTATTTGATGTCCAGGAACTCAGCAACTCCCTATAATGTCTGCCTAAGGCTACACAGCAGTTGGACTTATTAAACTCATAGTTACATGCTGAGCTGTGCACCTGTATTTTCTAATACAGAAGGATGTGCAGCATTTTGTATCCTAACTCACATGAGAAGGAAGAACACAGTGCACACAACAAAAGTTGGAAATAACGAGGAGCTTAAAGTGATGATTGGGATGAGAGAGGAAAATGGTTTAACAATGGACCTTTCTTGGTGTGGTCTTTCTGAATTCATCGTAAGTTCTTCCCTGTGCTGATTTTGTCTTCGTAGTGCATTCCTACACAATGGCATTTCAGAACTTCTCACACCTTTCTCCTTTCCAGTCTGAGCACGGCACAAGTGCAAATAATTGGGAAGGAGATTAAAATCTATCAATGGAAGCAATGGAGGAGGGAACTCCAACTCATCTGTCTTCATCATTTAGAAGAATTTTAGGCCTTCCCTCCTACAGTTTGTGTTGCTTAGTCACGACAGTCCTATGCCAGAATAGGTGAGAGGAGACAGTCCTGTCACTCTTTCTCTTCTGTCCAATCATTTACATCTTCAGAAGCACAGTTTAAAGGAAAAACAAACAAACAAACAAACAAACAAAAACCCCAGTAATAGTAACATACTGAGAGACAGACTCATGAAAAAAAGCAAACCAATTGATTAATGACAGGAATGTAACCCAAAAGAATCTGTACAGTACTGAACAGCCATTTACAACTGATCACGGTCATAAGATGGACGTATTAAAGATAAAGATTTATTTTTCTAGGGGGAAGCTAGGAACACAACAAGGCCACAACACAATTTTTTTTGCATATGCAAGAGAGGAGCATAATGCCTAGAGAGAAGTATAGGGTACAATTTGAGAATGCTTGTTCTTATTTTCCCTTTTGGCCTTTTGCCTCTATCTGCTTACAGCTGCAATCTTTAGCAAGCTTTAAAAAATTCTCTGGAGGTAAATCAGCTGGATTGTCTCAGTAAGTAGCCCTGGGAGACAGAGGTTAATGGCCTTAATTATTGCTTAAGGACCAGGTGGGAAGATTTAGAACTTGAGACCAATCAGGAGAGAACAGATGAAGACAGGGCTCCTGAACCAGGGGGGAGGCCTGTTCCTAGTCTGTAATAGTCTGAGTAGCAGAGGAGCAGCTGAGATGTCTGTAGCTGAAGCTTATGGAATAGACTACTGATTAGTTCCCTACTTATCTACCACAAATAAATCTTAAAGAAATGCATCTTGTAAATCAAGTAAATCTTGTAAGAAATGCATCTAATTTGACCCTCTTTGTTTAGGGAAGGATAGATAAAACATTTATCATAAGAGTAAACCAGAGGCATTGCTTGAGGTTATCACATGACAGCAATCCTAAAAATGTTGCAGGAGAATTCCTCATAAAGGCAGTTCCTACCTATTAGTTCTCCAGTTCAAGGTATCCTTAGGACTGATATAAAAAGAGCAGAAAAAGCCAGAAACAACAAAAGAATCTTTCCGTTCTAAAGCTACACTGACTGTGCTTCTGTTAAAGACATGGTCTGGCATTTTGGGCATGGGGGATGGAGGACAATATTATGAAAAGCATTAAACCTGACTCCCAGAGGAAAAGACAATTGCTGCTGAAACTACTCGGGCAGCCAATTCTAGCAAAGAACACAGTTGTGTTGAAGAGCAAATGTTCTTCCCCAGGAGAGTCAGACAGGTCAGGGTAGCCCCCTAAATCCCGACCAATATCATTAAATATCTCTATTGGGTGGTAGCTTTCATGGTACCATCCTGAAGAAACCAGAAACTCTCATTGTAAGCCATAATTCTACCTGCCCAAGATGGTACAGGACTTTCCAGCTTGTACAAACGTTAATATATATTTGATACAAAAGTGAGCTGCTTTGGTTGGCCTGGTAATAAATGAGCCCTGAGATTTTATATGTTGCCTGTTAAACCCTCAGGCTTGTGGGAAGAGAATCAGCCAGTTTCCTCCAGGATAGCATGGCACACTGTAAGCTCCCAGAACAGCTGCTGTTTAGAAGTGAAAATGCACTTACGAACTTGATTCCATGCCCCAGTACTCTCTGTGATTTCTTGTAGCTGAATAATCTTTTTTTATTGCAAAATGGTTCTGTCACTTGGTACTTGGAGCTCAGTTAGAGGGAACAATACAGCCATCAAGCAGCACTGAAATTTCCAAGATGATCCAATAGACTTGGTCTGTAAAGGCTCAAACTCATTTACGACAAACAATGTTTACCTTCTATTAAGAAAGATATTTTGAGTTGTGAATACTGGGACCACTTAGTTACATGCGTTCACTTTAGCTAACTAAATCACCGCCCTGCAATGGAGAATTCTCCTAGCAGAGTATAAAGCAGAGTATAAAACCCTATTTGGCAAAACTCCACCTCCGCCAAAGACCACATTCAATCCACCTTCTTGTCAAGGAAGAATTCTGTGAGGAAAACCAGCTAGAATTATGCCAGAAAAACAGAATAAATCAGAGCAGACAGTGTATTTTCTCATATTGATGTCATAACTCAATACCTGACTATTGAGAACTGAACAGCTATAAAAACTGCTTTGTATCATTCTCCAACCCAAATTATTTAATCTTCCGCATCCTGCCACTAAATTCAGGGAAAAGGGACTTGATCTTACGTTAAGTCAGCTTATCACATGAAGAGAACTAGCTGAAAACTTTCAATCCAGATCTGAAATGGCCTAAAATTTTATAAGTTGTGGTCCCTTTCTATTTGCTATCTCATTTTGTATGACTACTACTGTATCCTTAGATGTATCCATAGATGAAGTTTAAAGAACAAAGAGGAAACCAAAACAGAATACATTTTTTAAAATTAAAATAAAATGTCTATTTTGAGAAAGTGGCCCCCCTCTCATGGTGCAACTGCCTACACTGTGTGCTCACTCAGTCTCCTCTTTCGCAGAGCCCTACCTGAGCTCAAGGCCGGCAGTGCTGTGATCTACAGGCTGAGATCCTTCTGGAGCACAAATATAGAGTGCAACCCTCGTCTGTTGCATTTTACTAAACTCAAATACAAGAGGCACAGATTTTGTGGGACAGAAGAGTTTTCTGTGAACATCCCCCATTGCTGTCACTGGAATTGGCATCGGTTCGGCTCTGTTGTGTGGCCAGGCCACAGATCAGAAAACCTGAGCAGGTTTTATTAATTCCTGAGCAGGAATTAATTTTAAAAACTGAAAGGTGAGGATAACTTTAGTAAAGTTCCCCTTCCCTAGTGTGTACCTATAGTAGGGCTCTATAGGAACACAAGGATGTGTTCACATGTGGCATAGGATGCTAATAGCTTTGTTTTCCATTATTAAAGAGTAACACCACACAAGGAGTGCAAGCATTTAGAAACTGGTTTTCCCTGGCAAATATGAGCTCTTTGGCTTTGTCAAGAAATTTTGCAACTGCAGTTCTAGTGTTTATAAATTAATGCAATGAAATGGGTTCAAGCCACTGAATTTTTTTATGTAGTATATGTTTTCAACAGTGCCATAAGAAACAAACGAAACACAGAGACATGACTTGTGCTGGCACGAGCTTACCTTTATGAGTCCTGTAAAGGAGTAGCTTTAATATCTGCTCACTGATTCCTACACAGAGAGATCCAGTATATAATATTTAAGCCAGTTTATCTTCAAAAAGTAGAACTGAAGAAACCTGACATGCTAAAGATGTATATCCTAGGTCCTCAAGTCTCACCAGCATGCCTTCTACATTTCATTCCACATCTCTCTCACTTAGAGGGCAGGAGTTTGTGGCTTGTTGAGCGCTGAGAGACCACTCATTGCCCAAGCAGTATCTGCCTCTCAAAAGCCTAAGTCCCTCATGAAAGCAGTGACCTAAGTCTTTCTACCTGAGCCAAATGCAGATTTTCACAGCTCATAGCAACTCAAGATTACTACCTTGTGAAATTAGTTTCAAAGGTTATTCAGGGACAGAAAAACTGACAGAGCACAAAACACCCTCTTTGGAAAAAAAATCAAGACAACAAATAGCAACAAACACCTTCTCACGTTGATAGAATAAACTGCGCCATATGGATAGCAAAGCAGTACTTTTTTTGTACAAAACTTTCCTGGCAGCCAAGATTTGAAAAAACATTTTTTACCTGGGATATATGTAAAACAGGAACAGTCTGGCATAAAATCTCTAAATAACACTTTGCATCTAAATGTATTTTTATGGAAAGCTATATTTTGAAAAGATCTAACAAATACCTTGCAAATTATGGCTCTAGGTAGAATGAATTTCAAAGTGGTGTGTGGGAGGTATCCATACAGATAAGAATCCCATATTTATTAGCCACTTCTATAGCATTATGTGCTATAATACACCATTAATTTTCTGGATATATGTACAAGTGGCATTATTAAGAAGTTCAAAGTACTGAATAAGTTTAGGAGATCATCTTTTTATTTATTTAATATAATTTGACCTCGCAGCTTGACTGAAGGCAAAAAATACAAATTGATGATTATACAAAATTTCTTAGAAGCATGAAATCACTTTCACAAAAATCTTTTGAAAAGGTGATGTTCTTTAAAAGATTCAACTCTCCAAGTAGCTGCTTCTATTTAATAAACCTATGAGACTAATAGGTTAACTAATATAATAATAGAATGTCTGTGAATAGACATATTTCTTTTAATGCACTGCCTTCCAAGACATGGATGACAAATGGACCATCCAGTAGTTTTTAATTGCTAATAAATTCTGCATTACATGCTTAATCAAAGTTCCCCAGGAGTTTTAGGACAATCCCCACTGTTATTAAAACTGCAAACCTCCAGGTTTATAAACTGAAATTAAAAAATTTTACTATTTACCATTCAGCCTTTCAAAAGTCGGGGGGAAAGATACACAACCCATCATAGGACCCAAATTTAAGCCTTCTGCCTTATGTTTTCCAGAGATCATGTTTCATAGGCTTTAGACAATTGGAGCTATGGAAACACTATTTACACATTAACTTTGCACACCAAAAATGGTTGGTCCTTCACTTGATCTGATCGCTGAAAACTGCACTGCTCTCAATTAACTAATTGAAGGTAAGATGTTGTCTGCTTTTTTTTCTGGGCAGGATGAAAGGCTTTAGGGTAGGATTAGTGAGGCACGTTAATTTTTGAAATTAAATGCCATCCTTTTGCTTGCCTGTATCTGCCTTTCCACCAAAGTCAAAAGAAAACATCTCTGCTTTGTAAGATAGGCAGCTGTGGCCTGAGCCATGGAAATTTGCCCTTGCAGAGTAAATACAAGTCCTCCCATGTGAGAGAGGAATAGGCTCTGAAGTTAGCATTTCATTTTGTACCAAGGCCACTTGAAATGCTCTTACACTTTCTGCCATTAATCCATACCCTCATCAGGACCTTGAACTATTGCACTTTATTTTTTCTGGTCACTTCTCCTGGGACCTCCACCTCCCTGCCCCTTCCCAGGAGCCCCACTGAAGCTGAGCTGTACCACGAGCAAGTGGGGGCCAAGGATGTCCCAGGCTGCTCCTGCCTTGCTCCCTGCCCTTCCTGCACTGAGCTGAGACCTCCACACCCCCTCCTGCCTGTCTGCTGGTCATTGGGACCTGCTACTGCAACCAGTCCTGCCCTGCCATTTGCTACATCAAGTCTCCATAACCTTATACTGGTTTTTTCCTCAGTTTCGGAATTTTTCCTGCCTTTAATACTTTATCAAAGGTAAAGCAGTGGCCTGTAATGCATGTTCACAAGATCAGGTAGTAAATATCTTCTATCCTTGCCAATCTCACCACTTGTTCTCGTCAATAAACTGTCTGAGTGGTTTGGGGTTTGGTTTTTTTCTGAAATGAACAATTACAAGAAAAGGTCATTGAACTGAGGCAGTGGTAACATAAAACTCAGACCATGAACTGAATTTTGAATGGGCAGCTTTTCTGACTCCTCTATTAGCTGTTGCCTTCAAATATTGTAGCAGACGTAAGAGACGAAACTTCTGCTTCTGGCAGAAGTGTGAGAAGAGATATTGAAAGTCGTGAGATCATCTGTTGGGATAATCCTGTACAAAGAGAAGATCACCATGCAGAGTGGATCCACTTTTTGAGCTTAATTCTCTCAATAAGTAATTATGTAGCAAAGCACAATATAGTTGATTTGCATTAATATTTAAGGGTGATTAAGCTGTAGTTCATAACACCACAGGAGACAGGGGGCAATAATATTAAGTCGTTTGTGCCAATTAGGAGGAACACGCAGATGAAGTGAGAGTCTAAAATGGCTGCATGGCAGTGAAAATGTCATGTCCAGGTGACAAAGCCCTTTCAAAGAAGAAGGAAGGAAGAAGGAGGCTGTTGCACACCCGCCTCTGGCCTGCAGCGGAAGGACTTTGCAGAGCACTACAAGAGTTAGAGCACTGGCAGATGTTCATTTTGGCCCTCGCCTCTGTATATTCCTTTCTATTTAAAGTAAAGAGTCTCCTAATTTTTAAATCTATGTTTTCTGTTACACGTTCCAGTTAACACTTGCCCAAAACACAGTGAATGGCAAACACTCTGCCCAGCTGCTGTAACACTAGTAATGGTCCATGTAAGTTACTGCAGGATCTCTTGGGGTCCACTTGGCTTTGATGGGTGAAGCATTTGAGTTTTAGAAAATGGGCTGCTGGAAAAAGAGTTTGTAATTTGAAAGTGTGTGTATAAAAAGCACACTATCAAAAGCACTTGCCAGAAACACATGAAAAGTATACCAACCTATTAAGCAGGACACAAATTTAGTAACGAGGAGAGTACTCAGCCAAGCAAGCTTTATGAAATGAACCATTGTGAAATAAAGATTGTATGGTAAGAAGCAACATTTAAGGAGGAAGTGAAACAACTTGCTTTATACAGGTACACCGATGCACAGACATACTCATATTTTGTACAATAAATTGAAAACCCAGATTTGAAGTCCCAATCATTTCAGTGATTTGAACTATTATTTTGATTTTGACTCTTTTTTTTCATAATTAAAAAGGAAAAAAACCCAACTGCTAAATAGCTGCAGACAATTATTCTAATACTTCTGCAGCCTCATCCTCCTGCAGTTCTCTCAGTTTGGGCTACATACTCAGTACTCAGTTCAATCAACAAATTAATGGCTGTATCCATTTAACTCTGCAAGGCCAGAATCATGTTCTGAGACACATTTAGAGAAGTTCAGAGGCTAAATGTCTGTCTTCTACCCTGAGGAATATAAAAGAAACTACAGCATTAATGCAGGTGGAATTAACTGCAGTTTGTACCAAAGTACTCCAAATTTACTTGAGTGTCGAGAGAAGAGCCTGCGTGGACGTGCAAGACAGCCTGAAATGGGGCAAGAGGATGGGATGAAAGGCAACCGAGCCCGGTTGCTATCTTAGCACGCACTGGGAGCACTGTACAGTTCTGGCAAAGCTCACACACGGCCAGGGTGAGAGACACATCCTTCCCGAGAGGTTACGATCAGAAAGTGATACCCTGGGGTCCCTACAAGGGTACCGAATGCCATCTCTGTGCAGCTGAATCCCATTCTGCCACCCAAAGCCAGGATGAGCTGCCACAGCTTCCAGCTTCTGTACTATGTAAGTGCACTGTACAAGGAAGCTGCATGACTGAATCTAAGGAAAGCATTCGACTTCAGGGCAATTAAGGTTTAATCACACAAATATTTACAATATAGTCCATAGGCTCTCTTGGGCATACATAAACGTGTTTTTATGATGAGGCCTGGAAAGATTTATCAAGACCATCAGTGAAAATGTATTCCTCACGGTTCCAGCAAAGCCCATGTTAAAACAAACATTTTTAAAAACTGTTTCGAATTTTAGCTGCTAATAAAAACAGAAGAAACTTTCCAATGGCTATTCAGTTAAAGTTGACTCTGCCTGTTTACCTTAACTGAACAGGAATGTCTGGAGATAAGGATTCATACTGTGATTAATGTTTAGCTATAACACACAAGAAACAAATGGCTTCTCCAGAGAAATTGATTGATTTGCTTTGGGAAAGTCAAGGAATTATGCCATGCCTGTATTTACTAATCAGTAGACAGTGGTAGAACATGTTTGCCTCACAGGACCAATGTAATGCTAAGCTAGTTTACTTTTATTGATGTTTTCAGAATCTCAAGTGTGCTATGTAAATCCAAAGAATTAAGATATAGGAACCTCTGGCAATTAAAATATTGATGAAGGTATAAACAACTTAATCCTGTTGTATGAAGCTATTAGGCAGAATTATCTTTATAGATGTTAAATGACAAATGTAAAACTTAACACTGCAGTATCCTATACATTTCAAGGACAAAACTTTCAACTAGGAAAAAAAAGTAAAATGTGAAGCAAAAGTTTTGAAGACGCTGACACAACTGACACTGCCTACATTATAAGGAGAGAAAAGTTCTGTCTCACAGTTAACAGTAGACTTTCACAGTCTATTTTTTTAATTTGCTATTTGACATAAATAGCCCTAGATATAAGGTCTAGGTACTGTAAACATCATTATACAGTAAGCATTAAGTATGAAAAAAATCAAGTAAAATCAAAATCTAAACATAGAAATGGAGAAACAGGCTAAAAGCAAAGCAGCATATTCCCTGCCAATTTTGTATTTACAAAAAAAATAAGAAGAAAAATGAAGATAAAGAATTATCTCCACAGAGCTTAGATATAGCCTTAAAAACTACTTACCTCTTATACTAAATAGAATGATCTTGAATTGGCATAGTAAGTGCAGTAAAAATAAATATTTTCCTGGGGTTTATATCTCAAACCAGATGTATGCAGGGCTAAGTACTTAAGACTATGAAATACAGATATTTAGGCCAGGTTTCTCAAAAGCTTAGGGCAGGCAACTGGCAGTCTGAGATGCTAAAAGCCTTTTTGGCTCTTTAAGCATTCAAGACACTTCTACCAATTCACAGAACCATAGAACATGACCACTCAGCTCTTGAACAGAAGGGAATAATTGTCACCATTTTCCTAAATGACACAATCATGCCTCATATACTTTCAGATTCATTAGCACATATATTTGTAAAAAGAACACCTACCTTACATAGACATTTTTGTGTATTGATTAACTAGTTTCATGTGAATGGTTTCTTACAATCATTGTAAAAATGTTTTATCTCAATTCCAACCTAACCTTAAAAAAGAAAGTTTCATCTGCTGAGTCTTTTAATAAATTTGTCTTCCAAAGAGACAATGTATTAATTGGCAATAACTACGGCGGTCTGTGATGAAGTCATGGCTGCTTTATCTCTAACAAGGTACTTCCCTCTTTATGCAGCAAATTTTTCAGCTCCTCAGTGTTTTGTCATTTATTCAGATCTGTTAGGAATTCCAATATATTTTTCCAGTATTACATAAACCTGTATATTATGTGTTTCCTGAAGGCAGGGTGGACACTTGATTGAATGTGGATTTTATAAAGCTTCTAATGAACCATAGAGGAGCATCAACCTCGTGAGACTGTTATCTTTAAGGTGCAACAAGCAGCATATTCCAAAACATGCCTGTATGTCATTCCTTCATGCCTCCATCTCCCAGCTGAGCCAAGAGGGTGTGAGGTGGCACACATGCCACAGACTCATCTGACTTCTTTTCCACTAAACATGGCTATTCTTGCTAAGCAACACACTATGGGAAACAGGAATTTTCAAAACCTTTATTTTAGTCATTTAATACAGCTTTTGAAACAGGTCCAGTCCCACGGGGCTCCATCTGCAAAAGATTTTTTAAGAGCATATGACTAACTGTACAAAGTGAGACAAGGATAAATTCATTCAGAGGGGGTCCAAAAAACCATATATCACTGATTCAGTAAAAAAAGGCCCAAACAATATCCATGTGTCCTTTTGAGAGCCAATACACAGCTCATACTCTAATGTTGTGGACTGAGGACAGGCTACAATGGGGCCATTTATGGTAACCCCCAAGGAAATCAACTCACCTTTCCCTGTTTTTCATGCAGATTTTTTCATTAGTCCCGAGAGGGTGCAGCCCAGGAGCTCAATGGTAGAAGGCACAGGGCAGAAATTCTGAATAGTTCTGCAAGGGATCTTCCTGGTGGAGTCAGACAATTCCCAAATGCCATGGGAAACACAAGAGGAGGAAACATATTACTTCATGACCTCTACCAGAATATAAAATGGAGTCAGAAGCAAGATACAGGATTTCATCCCAATATTAATTAAAACACGCATGAAAGACAATCACAGTCTTGTCCACTAGAGCACCTGTAACAAAGGTTAGGTTTGTACCATTGCAGGTGCCTTAAGAGCATGAGCTCTTTGTATGCTCCTGGTTCATCTGTATGATTCCATACGTTGGTTCATGGCCACTGGATATGACTGTTCTCATCAGACAAAGGGAAAAAATATATAAGGATATATATGTATATATAAAGTGTGTGTGTATGCATGTGTATGAAGAGAACAGCAGATATAATTTCCCATCAGATCTGGGGGCAGCTTATGGCATATTCATGATGAGAAGAGTTGGAAAACACAGACTGAATAGGTGTGAAGGGACACTGAGAATGATGGTCTGACCAAAGCAGCTGATGAGAAGTAGCATCTATATGGGAAATATTCAGTTGTACCACGCCAAGATCCAAGCAACAGCTGCAGTATTTCATAAAAACACTGTGAGCTCCAAGAAGCAGCAGCTCAGAGAAAACTCTAGAGATGCATATGGAATTCATCCAGTATTAGAATGTTTCGTGGCATGCCACACTTACATGGGTGAAATGGAAACTCATATCAGTTACACACCCCTACCTCTGGCTGTATATGCTTATATCCTTTCATCAGTTCCCAGTGAAACACAAATGTTGACTGTTTACACAGCTCTCAAATACCAGTTTCCAAGATCTTTTACTGAGTGTGCAAGAATACCATTTGAAACAATCAGTGGCTTATTCCTTACCACGCATTTTGCAAACTTATTTGATCGCTGTCTTCTGACTATGCTTAATAAACACAACAAAAATTTCACAGCTTTCAATGCCTACCCACACCACTGTCCCCTCCCTGCCTCAATAACTAATGTAGATGCTGGTTTTTTAATTGTTTCTTTGAAGTATTCAAAATCAGTCACTGTTAGAGATGAAATACAAAGCAGGATGTTTTGATGAAACATATGGCAGACAAAACCTCAAGCAGACTGGTAGGGATTATTGGCAGTTGTTCTTTTTCACTTCCCATTCTGCGGGGAATAAGATACTGCTAGAGACCATCTGGGAAATCCATCTAGCAAATCCCTTGTTGTTGTAGGGATCTAGGACATCAACCACAATTCCAGTTCCTCGCTGTTTTCTGTGGCATATTACAGCTGCACCACTGTTGTCTTCTGTAAGGCTGAAAGTTATTAATCAGAACTTCATGGACATTGTGAATTGAACTGTTGCACGTCCTCATGAAGTAAACGTCTATTACCTAGGTTTCCTTTTGCAGAGGACTAGACTCAGTAATTAAAGTTAATTCCTCACAGTCCTATTTTCTGGTAAGTTATACAGTTATCGATATCTATTATTTTGTTCCTAAAAACAAAACTTGAAGATAGGTCTTCTTATGAGTCTTTGGAAGCAGATGGAGAGGAACAGACGAGAATTACCAGAAAAAGCTGAAGCAGTGAAAGGCAAGCAACAAAAGGGAAGATGAAAGAGAACAAAATAGTTAAAGAGTTTTAAAGTTGAATTCTACTTCTCTTTCTTCTTTCCTCTATTAAAAATCGACCTATTCACTTCTCTCATGTCACCCAGCAAATCCAGCTGCATGAAGAAGTAAGTATCCAAAAAAAGCATTCAGGATTCTAATGTAATTAATTATTCCCAGCAATTGCTATGGAGAGCACACAAAAGCACAGCTTGAAGGTGTATCAAGCATTCAGCCAGATATTTGACTACTGGCATTCATTCAACAACAAAAAAAAAGATCAGAAAGTGAGATATCTGTAAGACAACTAATAAAAATTATATTTATTTTTAAATATAATCAATATATTGTTATAAATGTCATTAAAGAAGAAAAACCTTTGACTTCTTTCCTCTCTTTCCTCAGCACTTGTCTTGGCATGTAGAAAAGAATTCAATATCAGAAAGAAAAAATTAGGAGTAACATTCATGATTATCAACTTCTTGAATAACAATATAGTTTTGAAGGAATGTAATGTGTAGAAAGTAGCCAATTATGAAGCCATTCATCACAGATTAATTTTGAGGATCAGCTCTTCAACCTCAGCATCTGAAAAATAAAAAAATGACAGTTCATTAACTGCAAATAGTATTAAGACTAAACACAATCACAGTAGGTAGCAATTATTGCTGCCCCATTATATCTTGCTCAATTTACCATCAAATAGTGTTTAATCTTCCAAGAGCAAGATTTTCTCTCAGTCTTTTTCTAGGTGGCAGAGGAGCTGCATATGTGATAACAGAAGAAGGAAAAGGTGCAGCAAATCATTTAATGTGCTAGGACTTCAACACAAATTCAATTTCCTTCCTAACACGGAAAAAAACACAACAAACCGCAACAAAAAAAAAAAACACAAATATAAGAGTTAGAGATTGTAACAAGGGGCAGCCTTGAAGGTGTCTATCAGGAACAAATCTAGGCTGAAGTAAACAAGAATTTGCCTGAAAGGTATAGACATGTGCTCCCAGACTCTGTGTTCCCAGATGAGTCATAAAACATTCTGGGCTGTAAACAGGGAGGATAGTCATTTCAGACCTTACCTCACTGATTGCAGAGGCACTTGATAGCTTTCTCTCTTGTCTGAACAGATGTCCAGCCACTAAAACCAAGTTGGAGAAAGTCCTGCATCTCCTTCACGTACAAGTGCTTCTTTTTCGATATGAGTGACCGAAGACTCCAAAGGTAAAAGTAAATGAGGATACACAGCTGGATCTGTGAGTAACATACATGCAATCTGGAATCAAGAGCACCACTTTCTGATGCTTGACCAATGTGCACATCCTCCTTTAAAAAAAAAACTTCTGAGAAAATTTATAAAAGGACACATCAAAACTTATTCTCTTCCACTCCAGTTTTACATTAGCTGGGATTTCATACACATATGAAGGCAGGTTGTATTCTCCATTACAGGTGTGTAAATCTGGAGTAGCATCATCGACTTCCGTTTAATTGACCTGAAATGAATGCCCTGCAGGAAATCAATTTCACTTTCAAGAGCTTTGACTGAACATGAAAACCTGCTACTAAATGTACTTCCAATGGGAAGAATTAGACACAGAGCTGATGGTATCATAGACAAAGGACTTTGATGAATGTGACTGTTAGAGAATGCTACAGAATTCGTATTTTCTGACAAACATAACACTGATTTTTTTCATGCAGTTGAAGTGGCATGAAAAACATGCTCTTCAAAATAATGATCTATTTAGCCATTTATTATGGGTAACCCCCAAAATCAGAAGATTCAAGTCTGGAAAAAACAGTGCTTTATAAAACCATAGTTGCTACACTTGAACAGTGATTAAACAGTGCTTATTAAACCACTAAACTAACATAAAACTTTTTTGGTACCAAAGAACTTCTCAGTGGCCTCTAACAACTTCCCAACAAAACAGCAGCAAAAAAGAACATCTTTTTTTCTTCATAGAACAAATATGCTTTATCCAAACAACAAATAAATTGACTTTCAGAGTCAGAAAACTGTGATTTTTTCAGCTTGCTTGTTTTCTAAAAGTAGGGAAGAGTAAAAGCAAGGTTTCAGATAAAAAGGTAAAGTAAAACATAAAGGACTTGGGCTTTATGAGAGCAACTTTTAAAACCCTCATGCATGCACCAGCAATTCATTGGGTTAGAGAAAAAAACAGGCTAATTTGAAGGTGAGTGGGCAGGAAAAAATTAGGGAATCACAAAACTGCTTGCATACAATTTTTGTTCTCCTTTCATTAAAGCTCTCCATGCACAAGAGAAGAGAATAGGCTTATCTTCTCCTATTGTGGTGTATCTATCTCCCAAGAAGAGAAATGCCTGTTACCTTTGCACAAACTTGAGCACAGCAGAGAGTGAAAGCACATACTTCAACAGAACACTTGAGCCTGCCTTCACACACCAAAGACGTGAGATGCAAGGCAAAAGATGTAGCCTCACCTACACACGATGGTGGCAGGGGTGGATTCTGCCTTCAGCTCACTTCTTTTATCATCCTTACTTTTAAATCTCAGTACAAACTATTTCCATGGATTTAGCGTAAAGCAGCAATGATGGAATCCAACGGGTAACAATTAAGGCAAAGCTGGAAGGTGTCACCATCCTCTCCTCAGCACTACAGTTGGAATGATGAGTGCAGACTGGGCCCTTGTGGAGCTGCGGACTCATTCTGTGCTGGTATCTCGTTGCTCCAGAGTGTGTATAATGCTGGCTTTGCCTTCTGCCCCACTCCTGTTGTTGTTTGCTCAAAATCCAGTATGCCACTAATTGTAGTAATACATGTCCTGCCTAAATCCTTCACCAGACTTTGCTTCAGTCCTCATAAGTTATTTATGACAGTAGCAAACAGTATTTCATGCTAAGTCTCTTCCTAGTCCTAACAATTAAGCCATAAAATAAGGCTGTCAAACCCCTGGACTGCAGACTCTTAAGATACTTCCATAAGCAAAACAGCAGTCAGTAAAATATGGCATTGCTTGAACACTTTCTATCTGACTGTGGAAATGAAATAAAATATATCGGCTAGAACAAACAAAACCAAAAAGTCTAATTTCTTCTCATGCCATACCTAGGTAGTGAGAACCAACTTCAAGCAAGGGAGACGATGAAAAGTTCTGAGGAGAGATGAGTTGGAATCAAAAGCTCCTTTCTGACAGGCTAAACTCTCAATCCAGATTAATTATCTTAACTTGGGCATTTAGCAAAATAAACTAGATGCAAAAGGGTATTTTCTTTGTACTAAAAAAGCCAACATGCAGAGTTTAATGGTATCCTCAGAAGAGGAGAAGATACTTCTATCTTACCCTTTCCACCTTCCCTACTGCTTAGAGCTGAGGTAATACCATATCATATAAGTACCATATTACAATGCTCCCATTCAGCTGAAACCTGTCTATTCCACTTGAATATAAATAATCAATGATGATGGGAAAAAAAATTGAATAATTAAGTAAAAAATAAAGAAAAAAAAATCTCCAACACTGTTCTTAATAACATGCAAATTCCCAAAGTCTGCATTTTAACTCCTGCTTCAAGTAGATGCACACCTGTTTCACATTTCATTAACAACTTTTTCTTAATAAATTACTTCCTAAGTTTCTCAGTAGGCCTCTATCAGTCTCTATAAAAGTCCACTGCAATTCCTAAGGATTCCACTTGCTTTAGAAAAAGCCCTATGTTCCCTTATTTTGTGACCACAGCCATTTCCCCAAGGAAACCTGCAGACAGAAACACAGGCAGATGGGAACTAGACAGGCAGTGACTCCACCGCCTCAGAAACACAATGTCAGATACGATGATGCTCACTGGATATAAGGAATGACCTTCCACCTTTTGCTAAGATACCAACGTATCTTTTAAAAGGAAAGAGAGTGAGGAAGAAACACATTGAGACTCTACCTTGCTCCTCGTAGATGGTGTCTATCTGTGGCTAAATTCCTGTGCCCTTTTGGAAACCAGATGTATTCACCATTAGATGACAACAGGCTTATCTGTACAATTGCATACAGAAGTCAGGCTGCTTGGACAGTCATGCCTGGTTCCCCTTGGTAATGATGAGCTCCAGCAGAACAGATGTTACAAGATTCTACAGCTGGACTACCCACTGAAGATGACTAAATTTTAACTAGAGTATTGTGCAGGAACTTCAAACTTTACCCAGAATCTCATATATGCTCTGGCTTTCAGATGCCACACAAGGTTACAGCCTTTAAACACCTTCTTGCAGCGAGGCCTGTGTTGAAAGCAGGCAGCGTGCCAGGCTAACCTGCCATAGTGTAGATACATCCATTACAACACTGTTTGAAGTTGCAGTTGCTGGAAGCAAACAGCCCCTGGCAGTGGCCCATGACAATAACACTGTTCTTTACATCAGGCTGTAGAAAAAAGCTTGAGAAAAACTTCAAAAGCCCAGCATTAAAGGAGAGACAGAGAGATTTTAGTTTTAGAGACTACATGAAAGCTCTGCCTTGTGGTGAACAACTGTAACTATAATGACACGCGTATTAGAATGCAGTATTATAATTAAAGGTCATGGTATGCAGCAATCATTATTTACTGTTCTCTCCTTTAAAACTATGCTTGATTTTTCAGACTTTAAGGAATAATTTCTTATCTTGTGCAATTCTTCAAACAGCCAATTACACACTTGAGCTAAACATAATGCATATTAACTTAGCCTACCATACACACATAGGGACTTGAGGCGTCCAACTTTCTATCGGAAATTCCGTCTGGTAGAAAGAAAGAAAACCAACTGTTCACAATTAGTAGATATCTGGACAAAATGGGCACGTGTGTTGTCCTTGTTACCTCATTTTAATGCATCTCCTAGGCATTTATGATCAGTAGCATATATTTCTATCTGGGAAATTCCACAAAGAAGTTTTTGCATATTAGGAGTGCCCTTTGCAATACAGACATAACAAACCATTTATTAATCCAGGTAAAAAAATGGCACAATGCAAGTACGACTGGTGATCTCAAAAGCCTGTTTTCCCATACTGTATTACAATAAACTTGTTATCCAAATGCAGAAGAGACAAAATCATTTAAAAGGAGCAGGCTTGCTGTATTTAATGAAATAAATAATGAAGAAGAGATAAAGCTATATAATAACTTTTCAAAATAAAATATATGGTCCAGAAAGTAGCAACAACAAAAGAATCAGCAGTAAAAAATCTCAGTGCTACAGAGACTTCACCATGGTCCTACAAAAACCCAGCAGGCTCACACATAAGTAGTGGTCTAAAATAATTTATATGTGCACTATCTGAATTCATAGAACACATTTGCAGAGCATTTGCTGATGAATACTTTCTAAGTCTTTTGTAGTACAAAGACCCATCCCAGTTAAGTTAAAATTATGTATATATTTTTGCAGTTATGCAAAATTTCTCAGACTTCAGTTTAGCCCTAAATGGTTGTAGAAATTTCTGCTACTGTGAACATCTAGGTCTTACTGGAGGATCTGTTCTCTAATATAAGCTTAATAAAAGCATATATATAAAGTGTATATATATACACACATATACATACACATGTGTACATATATGTATTTAATACTATGAAAACCCATTTTGTCCTTGCACAACATTTTTTCAGGGAATAGTAAAACATTTTGAATCAGATTTTAAGGTTGCTACAATTTGGCAACTCCCTCCACTGCACTCAGCTCATGGTCTTTTTGTACAAGGAAGAGATTACCACACATACTCTCTGCCTGGAACTGAAGATTCAAAGTAACACTGTCCACTGAAATGTCTTACTTGTTTAAAGTATGCTACTTACACCAGTTTAAAAAGTCACATTCTGAAGTAACTGAACCGAGCATTCTTTAAATAATATACTCTAGTTGTTCACTGAGTTATCTAATCCCCAGTTATTTATCAGAGTCTTTTCAGGCAAGAAAACTTGATTTATTATTCAAAGAACCAAACCCTACGTTTCTTACAAATCACTAATTACATCCTCTCTGTCCATAACGGAGGCCTGATTTTAGGAAAATGTTAAGTATCCCTGTTTTGACATCCAAGACTTTTTCAGAATGAGACCACTATTTAGCAAACTCTCCCAATAGCATAAGCATATAATTGCTTCAAATTGGTATGGACAAGATGAATATTCTAAAAATTTAACTTCCATAAAGAAGTAACCATTTTCAAAAAGATTTCCCTATTAGTTGTCACATTTTCAAAGAAAATATGATGGAAAACCTACCATTTTTATCTCAACAGCTTCTTCTGATCAAAATTCTGCAGCACATACAAAATTATCTATCAGAACATGTCAGCCGAGAGATGTTCTTAGCTCCGTTCCTTTGCCTCTGAGTTTCACAGTCTTGACTATCCCAAGAAAATAACATCTTGTGCAGGTTAAATGGCACATTGTAGAAGTTGGAGGAAGCATAATGTATTTCTTCCTCCTAGCCCAATAATTGAAATATATTTCCCCGTAGAACCAGATATTTTCTTCAGTACCTCATCTTACAAATCTCTAACAAATTTTTTTTTATCCCAGGATTGTGTTCTTCCTGAAGCCTTTACTCTATATTTAATAATCTTTACTGCATATCTAATTAATCATATACTTAAATGAACTCGAAACATCATCATGAGTTCCACTAGGACAAAAAGAGGAGACAAATCTGCATATTGTTGGCAATATAGAGTGGGCAGGATGACAGCAAGTGTGAAAGAATGTATTGATGTGGGGGATGATTCTGGCCTCTTAAAATTTGTAAAGAATGAGATGGCTTTGATTGTCATAGCAATTCATTACAGATTTTTAACACTTCTCAATAAATTTCTTTTGCATCTGAGTTGGAACTGATTCAAATTGGAAACTGAACATTAGGCTATGTTCTTGTTTAATCTATAAATGAGTTTCATATTAAGACTCCTCCCTATCTTTGCCAAGCTTATTTGTGTATTTGCAAGAGTGATGGCAAAAGCAACATCCTACCTCAGGCAGAAGAGCCTGTGTGTCTGTCAATATTTGGGTGAAGGGCTTATAAAAGGTTCATTAGAACACTCTGCCCTGAAGCAAAAGAAGACACCGTTCATATCAGCCAACCTGGGGCTCACTGTGTAACTCAAAGTACTGAGTACATCCAGCTCTGGGGCGCACACACAGGCTGAGACTACAGCTAGTCAGAACGTTTTCCATAAAATGCAAGTTTGTGAGAAAAAAAATATTCCATACAGATAAACAGTTTTTCATAAAGGTTTTATGGAGAAGGTGTTGGGATACACGACTTGTTAAATGGCCATGAGAAAGACTAACAATCTCCCATTTAGTCTCTCTTTGTTCTACCCACCAAAACTTAGGCACTTAAGTTACAAAAACATTACAAGTTTTTATTTTTACTCCAAAGGCAATGAAGATAGGAGATAAAACCATAGCAAAATTAAATGTTGTTCTCTAGATATCAGTCATGTACAATCCCTTTCTAAGTATGCCTAAGGATTTTAACACTCCTGTTTCAAAGCACTGTAAAAAAATGTGCCCATTCAAAGTATATCTATGTTATCAGCCTACTGAAAGCTAGTGAATAGCATTAAGAGTCTTCAGATCCAGGACTCACATCCTATTATTGCTGCTTTAAAAGTGGTAAGCCAGTTGGTCATCAGATTAAAAAAAAAAAAAAAAAGGAACTTGTGACCAGTAAGATTGATGGGGAAATTCTATGTCATATGCCATTTCGTCACCCTCCCTACTGCAGGCCCTCATGCAAAACACCGTCCTAGAAAGCTAGCTGACTTAATCTATAGGATCTGTCTTTATCTACAAAATAACACCCTTGCTTCTCCTTACCCACGTAATAGAAACTACAGCGAAGAGCCCTCAGGGGATTACAGCTTCTTAAAGCAAACTTGTCAGTTTTAATTCAGGTTAGGTGCCTGCATAACACAATCATGAAGAAATCAAATGAGCTCCTTTCAGATGTTGATAATTCACTGGTAGGAATTTTCTTGGGCATACACACTTAACATTCATACAGATTCATTCTTGTCCAGGTTTTGGTAGGAAAGAGTTCATTTTCTTCCTAGTAGCTGGTACAGTGCTGAGTTTTGGATTAAGTATGAGAATAATATTGATATCATACTGATGTTTTAGTTGATACTAAGCAGTGCTTACCCCAAGTTAATGATTTTTCAATTTCCCAGGCTCTGCTGGCAAGCAGGTGCACAAATGGCCGGAAGGGAGCATGGCCAGGACAGCTGACCCAAACTGGCCAAAGGGATATTCCACACCACAGAGAATCATGTCCAGTATATAAACTGGGGGGAGCTGGCCAGAAACTGTCAATCTCTGCTCAGACACCGACTGGGCATTGGTCAATGGGTGGTGAGCAACTGTATTGCACGTCATTTGTGTTTCTTGGATTTCATTCCTCTTTCTCTTTTTGTTGTCTTCTTTTTCATTACAATTATCAGTAGTAGTAGTAGTAGTAGTAGTAATATAGTTTACTTTGTTTCAATAATTAAACTGTTCTCATCCCAACCCATAGGTTTTACCTTTCTTCCATTCTCCTCCTGCCCCCACCAAGGAAGGGAGGGGAGTGAGCGGGTGGCTGTGAGGTACTTAGTTGGCAGCTGTGTTTAAACCATGACAATCCTACAGATACATAATAGATGTGATGAGATGGCCATCTGTAAATATACATACATATATATGTGTCTGTATTTATATATATATATGTATCACATTATATACATATTTTATTTTTTTTTCAAATCAGTAATGTAGACATTCTCTATAAATGGATTAATAAAATTCATATCTGATGGAGAACTACACCGTTTTTGCCTGTGTGTCAGCACAATATATTTGCCCATACATATGTATTCACCCATGTACATCCACATACCCTTAACGTACGTATGCATCATATATGTGTAACAGAGCATACAAATCTACGCATGGCATTTAAGTAATGATCTGACAAACATTAGACACATCACATTAAGTGCTTAGCTGGGAATAACCTTTAGTTTGGCCTCACAAATCTTTTTCTTTTCTGAACTACATGCTTCATATCTAGACCATGTGGAAGCATCTTACCTTGCTTCCATTTTCTCTTGCCTCCCGTTCCATCTTGAGATCAGAAATTAGGAGAGTCTTGTATTTGTTCTTTCCATTACTGCTGTGATCATCTAGTCTGTATTCTGAAGTCAGCTGAGCAGAGAGGGGACTGTCACTCAGGTTCAGAGGCTGCTCATCCTGCTCCAGATTTGTTTTGCCATTACTGTTGGTTTCTGCCATCTCCCTGCAGTGTGTTCCCCCTGAAGCATTGGAACTGTGTCCCACGGTCTCATTGCCATTAAAACTCTCTGCAGCTGAATCATCTATTAAAAAATATATATTTTCAGTCACATGCCACATAATCATCTCTGTCCAATTCAAACATAATTTATACATTCACAATGTTTTTTTCAAAATAGAATGAAAACTGTTTATATTACTAGCACCAGTACGTTTCTGCAAAAAGCGCACACACAGTCCTCCACGTTTTCAAGTAAAAGCTTTAAGTAAATCCACAAAATATTACTAAGTTAAGGGAAATTATCTGGGCTGATACTTTAGGATCGCTGTGTACATAAAGGATAATCACAAAGAATTCTTAGGGACAAAGTGATAAAATCTGCCTTGATCAATCTGTCTGTCCATATGCCTATGGATCTATTTAGATTCTCATACCACGCTCATTAGTGCACTATTACATATTTCTGAAATCAACAGAGGTGCACATGGTACTGAGAGAGAATCTGAATCTCGGGTTTCAAGTGTGCAGACAGCACATGTCATATCCATAAACCTCTTCTTACAGAGATACAATGTAAATACATCTGATGCGTTTACTGCTGGCAGCAGAGATTATACTACAACAGCTGATTCCAAAAAAAAAGACCCTGTCTTCATTTTGTTCAGGTGCCCATTCACTTGGTTCATTCATTGTGTGTCAAAATAGACTTAAAAATACTGATAAACAGTGCATTAAATTATAAACCTGAAAGCTCCATCCAAATACTCTGGATGTGTCATTGTTACCCTTAAGATTTTGCAGCTGGATTGTATGATTAACATGTGTCTTCACATACTTATGGATTTGTGTATCCTGTTCTTGTCAGCATTGGAATTTGCCACCTGTGCTACCACTCAGCCCTTCTTTACTTCCAAACAACCTTTTGGCCAACAGGCTATCTATTAAAATATTTTATCTTTCAAAGGATTAAATGGCAGCAGAATTCAGCACTCAATTTGCTTACTTGCTCTCTAAAGCACCTCTTTTTCGGCAACTTACACGGTTTTGCTAATGGTGCAAACACCTGCCCAGGGCTCTACAAGCCTGCACTTATTGCAGACTATGGAGTGGAAATAAAACTGGGGAGTCAGTAGCCAGGAATGCATTCAGACTGAAACTGGAGATACAGAATGAAATAATATATTAGCACCTCAATATACCATCTTTTTCGGGCTCTTTTAAACAACTTCCATGGAAAAGAAGCAAACACATTTATACATGAGGAATTAAAAAAAAAAGCATCAGGACACATCCTTTAACAGATGTGCTCAGAAATGCTCATGCTTTAACTACGTGATTAATTAAAGTGTTGACTCACCATCATTATTACAGTAAAAAACAACTATTCACCACTCTCAGTTCAGATTTTTAAAAGAGGACAAAATACTGGATAAACGGATAGTGATCTAATTCAATTAAATACTTAGAAAGCCATAGACAAGCTATCATCCATTGTTGCCTTACTTGCTGCACTCAAACAACATTTTTATGCCATAAATATATACAGGACTGGGCATACACTATGAACATATATTTTTTTAATTGCTTTGTTTTGTAAACCTGTAAAACATCTAATTTCATAACAATACAAATTAAGAGCCATAATTTGAATAATTTTACTTAAGGAACATTTTTTGTTGTTCTAAAACACCTGTATAATTAATGGCTACAATAAAAAAATGAAACTATGCTTTGGTATGTGTCACTTTTACATTACCTCTTGTGAATACAAACAATATAATAATACAATACAATAAATACAATAAAAGACATAACATTCCTAGAATAAGACTTTTAAAAGTGTACACCAACCAAACTTGCAACAGAGCAATGCTGCTTGAAGATTTCAGCCATGTAAGTGGATAAAAAGAGCAGGATTTACCCTTAATAAACCTTCTATCACTCCCTGAGACTTATGTCTTCAAGGCTATAATACATAAAAAAGGCTAAAATTCTAAACATACTTTCAGAAATAAGCAGTTTTACTATTCCAAAATAGAAAATGGAATTCTAATATAGGGTCTTTATTTTTTTTAAAAGAAAATAGCCACATTTCCAACTTATTTTAAAAGGTCAGAGATAACAGAATGAAATCCAGATTTTTTTAACAGAGAAACACTTTGGTTACTACTGATGTGTATTTAGGACTGTTAACAGATAATTGGCTTCTTGATTAACAGTTTAAAAAGTGACAGTCAGTTTCAAATT
Organism: Melanocharis versteri; assembly: GCA_013397845.1. Taxonomy (NCBI): domain Eukaryota; kingdom Metazoa; phylum Chordata; class Aves; order Passeriformes; family Melanocharitidae; genus Melanocharis; species Melanocharis versteri. The sequence goes on from VZTG01009130.1 coordinate 495,237, forward strand.
AATGAAATCAGTTACTGGATGGATCACTGAGTGAGGGATGCTCTTCCCTTCGAAGGGCTCAGAAAATTCCCTGCTGTTGGCAGCAAAGACAGAAACAAGTGAGTAACCAGAGGACACAAAGAACCACCTGAAAAGTGGTGGCACTGCCTCCCCAGCAGCACACAAGCCTGACCCCTCGGGAAATTCTGTGTGCTGCCACTCAAGTGTCCCGGCTCATGGAGTGTAGAGGAACAACAACCAGGACACAGACGGCTGAAAGGGAATGATGAGAGCTGTGCTAAGAGCTAGATCCAGGAACAGCCAATTCCCAAGCACAGCTGTTAGTTTTGCCTAGAAATAATGCTTTCATTTCTTTTTTTGTTGCCCTGAATGACATATGGTTGACAACTAAATCTTACAAATGTGTGAGAATGTTACAATGCAGAAGAAAAAATAATCTTATGTTTGTTCTAAAACATGGCCATTGAAAAGAATTCCTATGTTGAGTAAATGTGATCAAGCACTATAATACTCTGAAACAATAAAAAAATTTTTACAAGATTTTTGCTTTTCTTAGCAAAAGCCTAGTTATTTGATGGCAAATCTCGTTTTCTACTATAAAGTCAAATATCTGTTTTTACAGTCATTTAACCTTGCTTGTTAGAGATGGGAGCTTGTTTGTCAGCATAATGGTCAGGAGAACAGCTACAATGGGTATGGTATAAATCACACTTTTGTCAAGTAAACAGAAATATGTATTCCCATAAAAGAGATGAAGAAAAAACAGAAAGTAGTCTAGCAATAATTTCTTACAGATGTTACCAAGGTAACTAGATTACAAGGTTTAGTACATTCCTCATCCCTGGGCAGCTGTCTATTTTTGCTAACAATAAGGCTACTTTAAAGCAAGAGTTTCACAGGTAACAGAAACACAGACCATATCAGGAATGACTGGGTTTGGGGAAAAAGGCAGGAGGGTCTCTCCCAGGAGAGGAAAGTGATGTTCATCCTTGGATACAGGCAACCACAGCCCAAACACCTCCTGACCACTCCTGGGCCTTCAGGGACTGCAAGCACCCATGGCCATCACATGGATGCCAAGGGGCAAGACCAGATCCATGGAGACCTGTCCATCAGACCACATTCCTCAGTGGCAACTGCCTCTACAGGGGGTGGGAGGCGAGACCGCATCTCCTCACTGCATCTGGTGCAGCTGGGGAGTGGGGCTGCACCTAAACTGGAGACAGCATTGGGACCAGCAGTTTGCTCGCAGTTTTCTCAGCTTTATATACCACAACACCTCAGCAACAATGAACGGCCAATGCCAAAAGCCTCTTCTCTTACCAAGTATTTTTTTCCCCTCCATCCAGCAGAGGTAGAGGCATGGTGCCTTGGGGAGAGCTCAGGGAAAATGGGGCTTTGCCCAGCTATTGCCACTGGCCCCTGCTCCTTGTCAGTAACTCCATAGAGATGAGGTCCACACCAGAGGAAAGGTCCACCCCAGCCCGACACACATGGGGCAGCAGCCATGAACCCACTGCAGAGCTGCCCTCCCCACAGGAGGCTCAGCAAACCCCAGCATTCCTCTCTGGGCTCCCTTCAGCCCCACTGCCACTCAGAGGGCACTCCAGCCTCCCTTCCCACAGCTGGCTGATAAATACAGTACGAAACTCCACTGAGGCAAGGGCAGCACATTTTCAAATCCTGTCTCTTGTCTGAACCACTGCTGCAGGGCAAATTTTATGGAAAGACCTGCAGAGAAGCCTGCCACTGATGCTTTTTCCTGGTCTTAAAAATTCAGAGCCAGACACGGTTAAGGGGGTAAGGGGTTTACCTCTGTATTTTAATAAGGATCCTTATCAGTGCACCACTTCACCAAGGTGGGATGTGCCGCAATGCACACACACGACAGATCACGTATACAATTTATACACCTCACAAATTAGCATATCTAACAAGGGTGCCCAATAAGGGTCTTGAGTAAATGGTGTGACATTCTCCCCATCCACGGAATTCCCCCCTGGATGGGCCAAATCTCTAGTTTACCGGGTATGTTCTGGAAGGGACCTTGATTCCCCATGATAGTGTAGGGTTTTCCGGCCTCCTGCTACGAGGCCTTTAGGATGTTTGATCTCCTGGCTGAACAGAATACTAGGGCTATGCTAAGTTATCAGACTTAAGGAATTACAAGAATGCATGCTAAGAATACTGTGGATAGATGAAAGCTATATAAAAGGTATATAAAAGAAAAGGCAAAAAGTCATCTTGGCATCACCACAAGGCACTGGGAACTGAGAAGGGAGGGAGCAAAGGGGCCCCATGCCCTGCATTGGGCGTTGGGGCAGTCATGAAAGAGACTGTGGGATGACCTCATATCTGCATCACCACCAAGGACTGCTTTTATCCACAAGCATCAGCCATGACAGAAAATCAACCATCAAATGATGCTTGCTCAGGGCAGGACATGTCTTTGGGAACTGTGCAGCTTTCAAACCCTTACCCCAGAATGCTGGAAGACTGGAAGTACATCTACAACTGCTTTTGCTACTTAAGCTTGAAAAAGGACAGCCTGGCTGCAAAATATGTATGTGTTCTACTTCTCAAGACAGCTAACTGGGGCTTCCCTCACCTATGTAGAGATCCTCTTCCAGGGATTAAAGAGTGTCACCCTTCAGTAAAACACTCCAAGAGCAGAGGGAAGGTATCTTTGGATCAGGCAGCAGCCACGTTCTTGCTGAAGCATAGGGCACACTCTAGGCTTAGGCACAGACTTCTCACTCATGGACCAATATTTCTTAAAATCCTTGATGCCAGCACCTCCTTCTTCCACCTTGCACGATGCTGTACACTGATCCTGTGCTCTGGTCTGAACAACACCCTTTGGACACCTTTAGTCCAAATACTCTCCATGGCAGGGGTAATTGATAAAACAAGGGGTAATGGCGTTAAACTGAAGGTATAAAGTAGATATTAGGAAGAAATTCTTTACTGAGGTACTGGAAAAATTTGCCACGAGAAGTTGTAGATGCCCCATCTCTGGAAGTGAGTAAGGGCATGTTGGATGGTGCCATGGGCTCTAGCGGAATCCTATTCTACAGTTCAATGGTTCTAATTCTCAAAACAAGAACTACATTAATTTTTTGACTTCAAGTTAATGTCTTATCACATTCCATTACAGCTTCCTGTTCCTCCTTCCAGATCCCACTGAGACCAGCAAGATATGAAGTGACACCAGCTTTATTTTTGAACACATGAGAATTCCAGATTCCTGCTGTGAACTTTCCAAGCTCATTGCAGTCATCACTGTGTTAGCTTTTCTCCCTGCTTTTGAAGGAAATTTGGAAAGGGTGGAAGAAAAGACAATGCCAAAGAAAGCCCAAGCAAACAGATGCTCTGAGTATGAGTTTTGATGCTCAGAACTATTGCATCCTTAACTTTAATTATCTGCCACAGACATTCACATTATCATGGCCTAAATCTCTGCCAAAACCCAATTTTCCTGTATTTAACATCTTGGATTCTACAAGATGATATCAGTGGCAGCTGGTATTTTAAGGACACTCTCATTTAGAGCAGGAAACTAGGTCTTAATTTATAGGAATGTTCTCCTACCAAGTAATGTCTAAATTTATGAATGGGCAAACAACATATATTGCTAGAATTAGAAATTCTTTTGTTACGAGTTAACATACAGTTGTTCTACCTGGAAAGAGCTGACTTCAGACCAGATATGTCAAATGCTCAACACCGTTCTCAATAAGAGTGCTTTCTTAAGGAAAGCAAGTCGAAGTGTGCACCAAATCTTGCTAGAATAACAAGTTCATCAAACACTTGTTTTCTGAGAGCACAAATTTAAGATCTGAACTCTGGTATAAGTGTCGTTGAAATGCTGTGAATCGCTAACCAAGGTACATATATATATTCTCACTTGTCTCTTTGAGAGAAAAATCTCAGATGTTCTAAATGATCCCTTAGCTATCAAATTCATACTCTAAATCACCCAGAATTTTCATATTCCTTTCAGGTAAGGCAGGAACGAGTTAGCAAGCCATTCTACATAAAGACAAATCTCTGAATAGATCCTCATCCTCTCTCAGATTACCTCTCAGGTGAGAATGCAATTAAGATATAGAGCATGCTTTATAGTTTATACAGCTGAGATTTTAGCTACCTGAAACATATTTTACTAGTCAATAACCCATAGCGCTGGGCTTCAGCTCTAAGAGCAGCAGTGTGGCACAGTCCTGCAATCATACAGCCACATGGAACTTCAGCTCCACTGAAAGGGCAGATATCCTTCTTAGGAACCAGCCAAAAACAGGGGAAAAGCAATTAACCTTACAACACCTTTTGCTGTTTCAAGACAGTCTGACTGCATGAGGGCACCCTACAAACCAAAACCATTCCTGGTAATCATGAGTCCGATTAATCACATCAAAAGGACGAGGCACTAGTTGGGGCCACTTTGTTCTGCTCTAAGGAATAGAGATGGGAGAGGGCAACACATGCAGACAGACACTGATGCCTGCAAACTCCAAGGTAGCAGGCACTCAGGTTAAATGAACATTTTGAGTGGGCTGCCTGTCGACAGAGCATCTCTGAGAGCAGCAAGATGGGTAACTGTTCCTTCTAAAAGGAGGAGATTGGAAGTGAATGAGCTGAGTGGGATGAGTGAGACTGAAACTTCTTGCTGTGCAAATGCAGGCTGTCATAACACCCACTCTTAAAGATTGTCTACCAAAATCCTGTATCATGAAGGTTGCTTTAAACTTGTTGGGCTGGATACCACCAGCCCAGACCTTGAAAATACCACCTGATACCTTTAGCAATCCAATCCATCTGAATATGGTCACTTCCAAGAGGCAGTACTGCAGACTAAAGAGTTACAGGTTCAAGATCAATTTTGAGTTACTATGCTGCTCTCCTTAACCTTTGGCTTCAATAGTGCATGCGCTTTATTTTCCTATGTTAAAATACAACTTTAATGAAAGTAATATGCTGCATAAGCAAACAGCATAAACTAAGTTAGTTACATTCCTTCCACAATTCCACAAAACCAAGGCAACCTTCCTAATGGGAGGTATCGAAAAAAACACTCTACTGGTGGCAACAGACAGCAGGCAGTTTTGGGAGAGGAACACCATGAATCAGACAAAAGGTGGTGTACAGCGCTGACTCACAGAAACTTCTGTAGTATGAAATATTATAGAGACTTTTCTAAATGAACTGATAAAAACGCAAGGACACATTTCACTCCCACCACTTTTCATAAGGATTGTTTTATACTAATTTGTCACAGTTATGTGTTTGGTTATGTTTCATTTACATCACAAGTCATGTTTGAAGCATAAGTTCAAGACATAACTTAAAAGCCAGTCCAAATCAATGCTATCTATTCATCATCCCCATTCCCTTTCACATTGTTTTATAGAACAGAGTTGAATTAATGGAGGTACAAACATGATCCCAGACCTTCCTATTTCATAAAGCATAAGAATGGCCATAGTTGGTTAGATAAAAATTCCATTTAGTCCAATATCCCATCTCCTGCAGTGGTTATTAGGAGATGTTTAGAGAAGTGAATAAGGCAAGTATATACAATTCTTCCTCCTGTGGATTGCTGAGCCCTTAATAATCTCAAACTCAGGGTCTTTCTGAGCAGGATGTGGTTTCTAGTTACATGCTGATGCTCAGCATGTTTTCTCCTTCCAAGTATGCAGTTTTTCTTTGAACCTGTATAAACCTCAAGCATCCTTCTCTGCTCATCCAAGAAGTTACTGCCACTATTTCTGTTTCCACTGTTCTGTATCAAGGAAACAAGGAATAGGAATTAAGAGGTAGGCAAGAGCCTTTCCAGAGGACAGAGAAGAGTGGTGTGCACAGTTCCTTTATTCCCAGTGAGACTGCATTTGCTCCATTACAGAAATATGTATTTATTGTCCTCTTCAGTTAACCTCAAAAACAATAACAATTATTTTTCTCCTTTTGACGTACATGCTTTCCTGATGGAGTTGCCTTCTGTGAATTCAGATATGGAACTCACTGCATTGAATTTAAATCTGAAATGTTCATCAGTTTCAGTGACGCTTATCAACAAATTCCTTACTGTTATTTTCAGTGGTGGAGGAATAGGTCAGGAGCTACTTCATATAATCACTCACTGCATGAGTTTATGAAAAGAAAAAGGAACAGAGCAAACTGATCCTTAGCCTTGTCAACAAGAGTACAGTAAATCTGATATACACATGCACATACACAGTGGAATCAGCATTAGCCGGGCTGTAAATCTAATTTTATTATTAGACAAACCTTCCAGTAATTCACAATTTTCCATGGGTAAACATCTCTTCTTGTTGGAGGCACAAAACAGGAAGCTATTTTATTCAATTATAATGTTAAATAACAGAGCAGTGAACAACTGCCACTCCATGACATCAACAACTATCAGAAAAATAATACTGCCCTGTCAGTCACAGCATTATAGAAGGGCTCATTTATAAAGCTTCATGAGTAACTTGCACGTGTACTTTTTTGCCTGCAGAGCTACTGTCCCTGCATATGCACAGCAAGGAGATGAAGGAGCATGCCTATTAGGAGGGTACTGCACACATAAATAACCAGTTTGAAAGTTCACTGGGTGCACAGTAGCCTTATTACCACTATGCATTTAGTTTGTCCTTGTTCTTTGGCATTTACACTTCATAACACAGAGCTCTTACTGCCTCTGGGGAGAAAAATCCCTGGTTTTCCCCCTGCTCTGGAGAAACCTCCAGGGCGCTTTTTGTGGCAAAGGCTCTCTCAAGCAGTTCTTAATGCAGAAAAACTGCAATTCTTCTAAAAGTTTTTATGACTCCTATACGATCATGTTTGACAGGCAAAGTGTCATCTGGCACCGAGAACGTGGCTGAGAGCTCCATCTCTGGGCAAGCACCGCTGGAACAAGTTCTCAGCCCAGCAGCACACGAGTGGTGCCAGAGGTATTTTCTTATGCTCATCCCAAAGAGGACTCCAGACTGCAGAGCAGTTTATTGATAAGAAGCTAGGAACTGAGGAAGGCTGGGGGACAGGCAGGCAAATAGGACTCTTACGTTTGAGGGTCACTAAAATTCCAACCCTGTACAGAACACATCAGCAAAAAAGATGTTTGAGATTGCAACGCATTATAAAAAGGAGAAATATGAAGCCTTTTCTTTAAAAAAGAGGTAACCTAAGAGGTTTTGCACTCTCCTCTTCCTTGTCCGGCAGGAAGAGGCTTATGCTTTATCATAAGCAGCAGCTGCCACCATTCCTGGCAGCATGAAGAACCCAGTGCTGTGCCAGCAGCAGACAAAGAACAATATGTAGGTGCATGTTTGGTGCCTAAACTTCAACCCAAATAGGGCTGAAAGTAATTACGTTAAACTTATCTGCCAGCTGGAACTAGTGCTAGTGTATCATCAGGATCTGCCAGAAGACAAAAGCAAAGAGGAGAGACCAAGTTGAGGTCATTAGAAGAACTTCTCTGCAGATTTGATGCCCCCAGAACTGGAATTTTTAATAAAGCCCTTTAAAATATAGCCCACCAGCTTTAGTGTGTTTACTGGGTTCACACAGTGATGTCAGTCTGTATTTCTTTCTGGAAGGGTGAAGCCCTGAGCACAAGCAACTTAAGTAATTGCTTGACAGCTCTGCATCCCCTCAGCAAATTGCTGCCTATTCTTCCATAAGAGCAGCAAGGCTATGGAAAGGCTCATTATACTCCCTTCATCAGTAAAACTGGGAGAGAAAGGAGGGAGAAGCCATAAGAATAAACAGAAATGGCTGCTTTGAGCTACAACAGAGTAGAAATAAGGAAAAATCTGACCTACTCAACCAAAAAAAAAAAAAAAAAAAAAAAAAAAAAGAATTGGGAAAATATACCAATTCATTCCCAGATGTACAAAAATCAAGAGTTCTGCTGAAGTTCAACAGATGCTATTATTGCATTTCAAGTTTTATTTTAGAACCATTTTGAAGAAGACTTGCAAGCATCCTTTATTTTATATTTGTAATTTATACACAGTGTCAGTAGTTGCCAATTGCTACTTAGGTGCATAAAACAAAGAGAACTGAGATCAAAGTGCCCTGTCAGCCCAATATTTTGAGTATCTCTATAATAATAAAAATAGTTCAATTGAGTTGACAGCAAAACTCTCAGTAACAATATTTCTACAAATAGTTCAGACTCATTAGACTCTTCATCATCATCTTTGTCACTCTGTAGTTCAGATTTCAAAATTACAATCTAATTTTATTTTTGGTTGGTTTTTTACACAGAAAAGTACAGTCTAAAGACTTGTATTACTTAAAGCAATTTTATTGTTACTTACAACTGCATGCTAAAAGCTAGGACATGAAAATTCCTCAAAACTAGAAGTGAAAACATTTCCTTCCTACAATTTTCTTCTCTTTTTTTCTAGTTTTCATTTTGTAATGTTGGTAAAATCAACAGGTTTTTTGCAAAATATTTGTTTTTCATTCTGGAACAATTCTGTCAGATCCTTTCCAATCAGTTGTCTCCACTCACATTAACAGAGAGGCTTTCAGGAAAATTTCCTGCCTCAGCAGACAGTAAAACAAGTGTCTCTGATATTCACATACAGAAATTCAGTTTAAAAATAGGTAATAAACATCTAATTGGGAAGAAGTAGAAGAAAAGTATGCGGAATAGGAAGTAGGAACTTACAGCCTTCGTACTTCTATACAGTTCTAGCATTATCAACAGCAAATTAAAACTTCCTCAATACATTAGGAAAGTGGATGCTAGTGGATCTGAGAAGTCAGAACAATAAATATGCAAGTGTAGGACTCCATAAGGACTCCTGTTTCCTTCTTCAGTGATGTAATTAATGTTTTTGCTGAGACAGAGTCACCGTGAGTCAAGTATACGAGTCTATTACAGATAAACTGTAAGTTTAGAAATGCAATGAATTCCAGAGCTTGGAAAGCTGCTGTTACAAACTTCATCAAATAAGCATGTCTGAGGGATATAAATTACATGTCCCGTTTCTATTCTGTTTGCTTTTTATTCTGCTTACTTTAAAATGCTTATAAATGTCCATGGCAGTATGTACGTTACTATTTCCTGCTTTGAGTGTGCCATGGGTAACAACAGTAAGTGGTCTCCTCACTGCTGAAATGAAAACACTATTCTTGTCACACAGGGCAGCATTTGATAACAAACTTGGCCTTTCTTCATCTGGCAAGCAACCATTTTTGAATGGTTATATCCATTATGCCTCTCCTACTGTATTTTTTACTGTATCAAGCGTAAGTTAAAAATATTCAGCCTCTACAATGCTTAAGTGCCAGCCCAAATATCACCAAAAGAATGCAAAAGGTGGTGAGAGTCAGCAGTGCTAAAAAAGTCAGCAGTGCTACTTGATCACAAAAATATTGTCACTGAGGTAAAGGACACAAGCCTATTTGGAGACTCTCTAGCATGCTGACCACAATTATAAGACAGAAAAATAAGCAGTGCTGATGATTGACCTCCCTTTGATCTGAAAAATCTGTCTCAAGTAGTGAATGCCAAAACTGCCAAGAGAGATGTATAGGCACTATCATACTCAAGATATTAGAATCTGCCTGGAAGTTTACAACAGTTAATGTTTTTTCCTACTAAAAAACTGTATGGCCCAAGTCAGCAGAATCCTGAAATACATAATATAACTTGGGTTGAAAAATAGCAGATTTGCAAACTCTATCCACAAACGTCCATGATGTGAGGAATTTGACACCAATTGGATGCACAGAAGATAGCAAACCTCCCATGAGGTATTAACACTACAGGAAGGTCTCTTCTGCCTTCGTTAAAGTCAACACTTCTAAACCTCGACTTGCCTCATAACCCTACAGATGCTGACTTCAATCTGACTGACAAAATTAAAACATGCCTTTTTGTTTTCAGAAACTATTGTCAGGGGAAAAAAAAAAAGAATCAACCATGTTTTTTTCATCAAAGTCAATAATTTTTTTTCACAATTCCCAAAATAAAGATGAGTATTTGGTCGTACATTGGCTAAAAATGGACTAGAATAAGAGGTATCTGAACAAAAAAAAAAAAAAAGAGAGAGAGAGATTTTGCTAGATGGTCTGTTGTCACAATATTCCTGGCAGGCCAAGTAACTATGATTCAGAGCTCAGAAAATTCAGAAAGCCTGAAGGATCTGACAGATAGTTCTGGCATATCCACTGCTACTCCTCACCAGAGCTGTGGACTTGAAATTTTCACTGCCAAGCCACCTGACTAAGCAATGCATCTCTTGTTTCAAACTTTCCCTCCCACTGCAATGCAGTGGACTCTGCTTGGGTGGGGAACACAGCAAGTATGAGAGCGTGTAATGAGCAGGACTGGAAATGAAAGATTAAAAATTGAAAACTATTTGCACTTGAAAACTTTTGCATGAAGACTACCATTTTACATTTCCTTTCTGGGAAGTTAATGCCAACAGAAACACTACATGTTCTTGAAGTGAATACTATTAGTAAATGTCAAAAATTTTCTTCTCATTAAAGGTAGTCAGTTTGCCCTTGATGAAATATAATTGAGAGCAAGCCTCAAAACCAGATTACTCAAAAAAGTCCAGAAAGTAGGGCATACAGAATATGACCCTTCAGAGAGAAACCATGAGCTGTTTTGCAGTTCTTTGCATACTGGAGAGATTTCGTAGGAAATAAAATAACTAGTCCATGAATTACACTTAAGGGCTTCTGCTAGTCCAGCAAAATTCAGCAATGGGACAGTTCACACACAGAGTAATTGTTGCATGTGCTTTTCCTGTGCTTTACACTGCTAATAAAGTATCATTGCAAATTACATTTAAGAATGTTTTAATCACAGCAAATCAGTCGTATTCTCACTAAAATTTCAACAACTGTTTATGTAAAAATTGTTGTTAAAGGTCAGAGCACTAAAAAGGGAAAGAATAAAACCTTACCAAAGAGTCCAACATTAATATCTACTTGGCCTCCTTATGATATGGGACTGACTGAGAATAAAGGGCAGCATGGAATTGTAAAAAATTACCATTTGCTGAGCTGGCTCAACAGATCTGTGTGTGGAAACCAGCAGGCTGCTCCTGGTAAACCAAGAGTTCTGTCCACAGGTTATTTTCTCGGCAGCAAAGCTAGCTTGGAGAGGAAGGGGAAGCCCAGAGTAAGAGCACCCACAGATATGCTTTGTGTCATTTTAAATAGAGAAGAAAAGATGAAGATATTTCAAAATCTGCTCTATAATTTGTTTTCCCTTTACAATCTATAAAAAAGATTATTTGGCCCATGGTATGCTTCATATTTTGAAAGGATCAGCATTGTATAGCTACTTTAATCTAATTGAAATGCACATTAGAAACAGAAACAGATGTATGACAAACAGCTGTATGGCAGACCTGCCAAAAACTTAGAAAAATATAGCATTTGCAAAAAAACAATTATGAGAATGAACATTTCTGATAATATTTCTTCTGCTTAGGTAAACTGCAAATGTCCCTCAAAACAACAGAATCCTGACAAATTCTTTCAAATCCTAGATCATTACTTTGCAATTCCTAACATCTCCTCCATAAACGGATCACCTTCCTCCCTAAATAATAATTACAAACTAGTTCTGAGGGAACTGGGTTTTCCAGAAGCTTAGTTTAAAATTTTTAGAAGCAGGACATGGATCTGAGGATGGGTGTGAGAATAGATTAACCTTATTTCTTCTGGGTGGAAAGTTTCTACCACTGGATCAAGCAGAAAAGCTACACATGCTGAAACACATTATTTCAACCCCGATCATGAATAGAATTTTATTTCTAATAACTATTACAATCTTGGGAGGGGGGTATGTTTTGTATCCAATGTAAGAGTAAACATTAGGACCAACACTCAAAGGAGTGAAATGCCCAGTGTGTTCTCTTTCACAGAACACAAGCAGGTTTTTCCTTTTCTGCAGTTGCAAATAACTGCCATCAGAAGAAATAATACAACCAATGCAATGACAAAAAACAACAACCTAAGAGAGAGTTGTCACTGGTAAACACACTGCAATCAAATCTATCAATTGCACTTCAAACACAAATTTGATTGTGGAGGTTTGCTGCTGATGGCACCTGGTGATCCAGGTAGGACAGCTTTCTGAGACAGTTCCATATTCTGCATCATCAGAAACTTCAGAGCTAGATATTTAATTGGTCCCCAAATTACAGAACTAACTGGGGAAAGCATGACTTTACTACCCCTGATCAAGTTAGTGTGATAGGCTCCAGCATACAGAAAAATATTGACAGAGGTGGATTGCTCAAAATACATATGTCAGTTCAGGTACTTAAATTTCACCTGTCTAAGCAAAGAAGTTATCATCTTTGATCCTGCAAAACATGAATAAAAACATTTTGGAGGACTCAAAGCACAGTCTGTCTAAAAGAAAAGCCCATTCTTTATCACTGCGTGTCAACTATAGCAGCTCCAGTACAGGAGCATTTAGAAGGTGGTCTAAGGCTATCATCTTCTTTAGAAAAGTCTGCAATACCTGAGAGATATTCTTGGCATTCCCCTTTATGCAAACAGATAAATACAGATTTTCTAGCTCCTGATCCTGTTGGTCAACATTACCCTAGGAAAAATGTTCTTGGAAGCTTTGGAAATGTTGGTCCGAAACCTTATAGGCTCACTCAAGAAGCCTTTGAAGATGAAAATTTTCTCAGAACTGCTTTAATTTCAACACTATCTTCTGTTGAAGAACCTGGGACAGCTCTAATTTGAAATATTTTCAAAAAATGCCAAAACCAATTGAATAATGTGGTAAAAGCACTGGAAATCACTGACAAGAACTCCTTTTACGTAGATGTCATCAGCCGATTCTCAAGTGGCCTGTTTTCCCAAAAAACATTTATTTTTAACTTCAGCACAGCAATCTGCATTTTCTGGAGATTCCCGCACTAGGAGGCCCTGCAAAACTCAACACCACAGCTGGTGATGCAGGAATTTAAGAAAATATACAGGATTCAGAGTCTGAGATTTAGTATCAGACATGGATGTCTGCTGACAGTGCATTTGCAGACAGTAAAAAGGACTGATACTGTTAATGCATCATGTGGTAACCACAAAAGAAGCCATTAAAAACAATCTTCAGTAGTTTACATAGTAGAAAAGAGCAGAATGGAAGGACATTAGTGAATATCACAGCACTCTTGGTCTTGGGTTTGACTATCCAAATGACAGTTTTGATCAGATCCCATTTAGTTTGCTGCTGACTGAAGGCATTCACAAATCACAGGTGCAATCAGTTGTTGCCATCAACCCACACATTCAGCACTTGTCTTCTCCTCAGCACGTCTCAGAAAACAATTTCAATCATAACAACTAGAGGAATGACAAATTCAAAACTACTGATTATTCACCTAGAGAGACCATTAAAGGGATCCACACAATAATCTGTTGTCAAGTGAATTTGCAAAGGTGAAATAAAATGCACTACGTGTGAAAAGATCAATCACTCATATCCTGAGCTCACGTTCATCCTCCTATCCCCTGTAAAACTTCCAGTGGACTCTTCTGGCAACAGAACAACAGAAACCGTGAATTCCTAATGTATAACTTTCTACTGCAATTGCAATTTTGGTATTATTGGTATTGATATTTTGATATTTCGAATCTAAAAAAACCCAAAAAATGTAGCATTGACCTAGAGGATGCATGTGTTTCTCTCATCTTCCTTACAGCCACCTGCTGCCATGACCTCACAAACAACCTCTGGAGAAGACCAAAAATATCCAGATTACTATGGATGACAGCATAAAAAATTAGAATAATGGAGCTGTGACAAAAACAATTGCACTTTTTTCAGTATTAGGGCTGCCAGATAGACCGCATGTAGTATCTCAACTAATGTTAGAAAGAGAGAACTTGCCCAGGAATTCTTGGTTTCCCTCCCTTTGTGTTTGGCCCTGTTAAAAATTAGCATTGCTGTTTTGCTCAGCTCTTCAGCTAATATAAAGGACCCAGTATGCAGTATGCCACAAAGCCAGTAGCACAGCACTGAGAAAGCACTTTTTAATTAACTGCTAGAAAGCTGGCCAGAAGAACATCACACACTGGGCTAAAATCTACCTTTGGATGCATATGATCTTAATCTCACTAGAGACAACAGGAGCCAGCGTGTGCAGCCTGAGAAATAATTTAGTCCATTAAATTCGTGCAATTTACATACAATTGGTGGCCTCAGAGTTTTACTTTTGAGGGGAAAAGGAAGACAAAGGAGGTTTAAAATAATCAAAATATTCCTATGAGGATGGCTATTACTGTTTCAAATTAGGACGAACTTTAAACTCAAAAGATATTTTAAAACATTTCATATTAGTTTAAAATAAAAAATTGATCTAAGTATTTGAGTTCACGTTTAAAGACATAAAAAACTCAACGGATTTAAAATTCCTGTTTCAAGTGAAGGTACAATTTTTTAACTGAGGTCCACTTCTGCTACCATCAAATTGACTATTTACAGTCTCTTATAAACATGATGTATATCTATATATATACATTTTAAAGGAAATAAAGACGCAGAGATGCCTCAAGAAATAAGATGCCTTGCAACAAAAAAAATTAATAATATCACCATTACTGTTTTCTCATTAAAATGTGTAGAATAAATCTCTGATACGGAGAGACATAAACACATTGCCTATGAAGTCTATATATAGTATAGAAGTGTGATTTCTGTTACTAATTTAATGAGAATATCAGCAGCAAGATCCCTTCTGGGACAGAATAAAGTTTGTGGCTTTATACTTGTGGATGTCAAAAGACAGCCAGGTTCTGCAAGGTGCAGTGTACCACCCAGGAGGTGCTGAACATTTTATCTATTTTTTCCCTGAATGAGAATCTCAGTGAAAGAGAGACAAATTGTTAGTCATGAATTCCAAATGGAGGTTGTAGGCAGATGCTGTGCTGTACAAATTTTGGGGGCTATTTTTGCAATAGTGAGAAATGTTTCAAGGAAATAGAGTGACACACAATTGACAATATTTTTCTGTTTGGTGCCATAATTCAAAACCAAGTTCTGGTGAATCAGTATATACATTAAATTATCCTACGTACTTTTATGCATGGAAAAGACACATCAGAGAGCATTATGTTAGACAGTTCAACATCTAGTCAGCAGGCAGCCTGAACACTGGGACACAGTGGACCAGGGAGAAGGCAGTTCAGGAAGAGTGTAATACCTCTTGGGAGTGGGAATGCTGGGCAGGAAAGGAATGGAGAGAAAAGCCTGGGCAGAAAACTCACCTGCTGCTGTAGGGAAGCCAATAACTCTCAGAGCAAGAGAGTGCCCTGGCAGAACGCACAAGTTCTGCTTTTTTTAAAAGTTTGGGAACTCTGGCATTTTTGTATACAGCAAATAGAGTCAACTCTTCTTTTCAGTTTCTGGTTACTCAAGGAATTTCAGTTTGTTTAACTGACACAGAGTTTATACAGGAATTTCCTCAGGTTTGGTGGCCTGGACTCCTGAGTGTGAGCAGTCTCTACCAACTGTACCTGCCTGTGTGTAATACAATACCACTGCTACAAGGGGCATTCACACCTTTTCCCTGGAAGAGAATGTGAACACAGGCTACGGGTTTGGATGCATGCTTTGAATCCCACTGCACTTCCTCACATGCAGGTAGTCCTGTTTATTCTTGTCTAAAAATGCAGATAAGAAATTCAAGTCCCTTTGTGAAAATTCCTAGTAAAACTTGGACCAGTTTTCTAAAATCACACACTTTGTAGGAGACAAAATAAGATAATGTTTGACCAGCCAACATTATTCCATTTAGCACAAGTTGAATGCTGGATAAAAATAAATGGAAACAAATCATCATCTTAAGATAAAAAAAATTCCAACTTTTCAGCTAATTAATTTAATAAAACTACACACAAGGTAGAAAATCTGTGCATTTAGCAATCTCAGTTATTTTAAAGGCTAAAAACAGCCAAAAATATATCCTCACAGAGGTGGTGAAAATATACAATGAAACTTCTGGCAAATCTTTCCCAGTGTTTTTTTTTATCACAGAGGGGACTTTTAATCACTGATTTCATTTGACAGATATCAAGAAATCATTTCATAGTGCTCTCTCTAATTAAAACCATTTATTTAATGAATTTGCTCTTACCCTGATCTCCACTTTGCTTGGTATTTCTGTGGAATCCCTATCACCCATATGTCCACCACAGATTCAAGGGTCAGCTGAAATGATGGCTTAAACCTTCCACATCCTTTGTGTTTATTTCTATAGTCCTCCATAATACATGTACACTGGCTACTGAGTTTTTCAACTGCAAAGAAGACACAGTTTCTTTGATTATCTATGTTTTCACTGTTTGGTAATACAGCCCAAAAAAAGAAGTTTGAAGAGAAGACTGTTCTTACACTAACCAATCTGGAACTTATCTGTTACTCTTTCTGAGCTGTCCTGGGAGGATGGAGAAAAAAACCACCACTGTCCCTCAACTACCCATGTCATTGACCCAGATCTCTGGAAAGGTAACACAGTGCTCTTTTATCATATCAGGCAAGATGATTCTGCTTTCAGCTCTATAGACACACAGAGAAATATAACATATGCTGTTTCTTTAAGCAGACTGAGTGTGTGTTTACTAGGATTTTTCAGCAATAAGGTTTTTAGATAGGAGGAAAATACCTATCCTGCAAGGAGAAAACAGGTCTTTAACTTCCTCAGTATTATATCATCATGAATCACTCGTGGGTCCCATTAAAACAAAGACCCACTTCTCTGCATATGTATATGCATGTATGTATTACAAAAACACATAAGCATGCATACATTTTATACATGTAAAACGCATATGCATCATAGATCTAAGTTAGAGGATATGGCTGTATAGAAAATAACCACTAAATAATTACGAAGGGGTTTTTTGATTAAAATGAGAAAAAGCATGCATACTAAAAATGCAAGAATACATAGGCTGAACATATAAACTCTGGTGGAAAAATTAGTTTAGGAAAAGCTGACAGTAATAAAAAGCAGACAGTTAAAATCTTACTGCAAACAGTCTAGTTTAAAGCTGGGAATCTTGAGCATCTATTAAAGTGAAATGCAGAATCATATCAAAGAAAGGCAGAACATTAAAATAACCAGAAATGGAAAAGCTAGAATACCCACTGTTTAATTCCACCAGCAAGAAAACAGACACAAATTTTACACGCTGCATCATGTCACACACCACCTTCATTCAGCTACATTAAAAGGAGTTTTCCTCAAAGAAAAGCTCATTTTAGGACTATACCTTTAAAAAGCTCTTGTTTTCATTGTTTGGGTTTTTATATGAAGAAAAACCAAGACTGAATCAGGAGTTGTAAATTTTTATGCTTAATTTGATAGTTCAGCACTTTTGCAGTGGAGTTTGCAGCACACACAGACCAGTTTCCTCACGCTTTCCCGCTTATTTTTCAGCACTCAGGAATTCTTAAGCACGCTGCACAGTGCATACACAATTTGTAAGGCATGCTCATCATCACTTGTTCAGCTTTATGCACCAAACGAGACACGCTTCAGGTTCCTATGTGCGCATCTCACAATGATGTTTTAAAATTTTATCACCTAGTTTCCAGGGAACTGAGGCTTTGAATCTATATTTGAAATACCACCTGAACGGGTGAAACATATTGGTATTCCACACACAGCCTCCTGCTGTCATTCCTCTGCTGGCATGGGACAGTCTTCACCAAGACTTAGAAAACCTCATTCAATATTCCTCTCTGGAGGATCTGACACTTACTGTGAATTCTGCTCTTCAACTTAAATACCAGTGTCTGTGGCAGGCCAATTCTATCATTGCAGATACAGCATCCCTCAGGCGAGGTCCAACCTTTCTCTTGCAGTGCACCCAGGGATTAGCTTGACTTCCCCTAAATTCTCTCCAGTGCACAGTACAAGCTAATCTTTCCTGTAGGAAGCAGGAGATGGGGTTGCCATGACAACAGAGCACATTCTAGCAGTGGGACCACTGAGATGAGCTGAAAAGACGACAGTGAAACATGCACTCAGCCTTCCTCCGGGGCTACGGGCTTCTTCCTCCAGGATTTAATTCCCCTGCAAGTTTACTGACAGGCTAGGAGGTTGATTAGCTATGTATTTTGCTGTGGGGAGATTACTAGTTAAGAATATGGTTGAGAGATCATAGAATTATTTAATGAAACTGCCATTCCTCCTTACATTAAATTGCTGATTTAAGCGTGGCTGCTTTTTAAACCACTACTCTTTCATACACATTAGTCCTACACTTGGTCCACACTAACATCTCACTGTAATACAGTCACAAACCGAATCCTGTGCTTCAGCTTCGGTTTTCCAGCATATTAGGCACGTTTTTGTGCTCACACACACACATGCTCATACACACACATGCACACAAAGAGCACAGTGTAACATCTGTGTTTGGAGCTCAAAGGGTTCTGCTGGTGGGGGAGGGGGCGCCGAGAAAAGCAAGGCACAGCAGCCACGTGTCTTATACAAATGACACAGCAGCCACAATAAGCTTTGGGAGCCCTGTTCATCAGGCAAAAGAAAATTGAGTAATCTATACTGTAAATATCAGCTATTTTCTGCCCCAGAACAATGTCTGAATCCTACTCTTTAAAGATTTTTTTTTCTCAATGAGAATAATAGAAAGCTTTTTTAGTTCCTGCACTTCAATTATTTACACGTTTTTAACTGCTCAATCAAATTTTCATGCAGAGTGTTTTTCTTTGTGTTTTAATTTCTCTTGCAAAACCACACAACACGTTATTGTGGTAAATTCCTGGAGGCTGGAGGATGACTGCGTCTTCTCCTGTTATTTCAGAAACAAGCATGTCTCAGTGAGCTTACACCTTAAAGACACAGCAACCGAGAATTTTCGGTTTATAATGATGTTCGTAAGCCATTCATTTGCCCAGGACAGATTCCTGTCTCCTTTGTGCCTTCACTTTTGAGCACGTAACGTGTGTGGCCACACACTCAGCACCCCATCATCAGGCAACACCAGTCCCCTCAGTGCATGCAAAGGCTTAACCTATCCAAGTACAAAAGAGCTGTAGACAAGCCAAATCCACACCATCTGAATCCATTTCTCTCGCTGGAAATTTTAAAAGAAAAGAACCTCCATGAAGGTCTCTGACGCAAGAAGGAGAAGGAGCCCAGGGGTTGCATTTAGCCAGAACTCCTGTAGGCAGGGAAGGTGGGGGTGGATGAAACAGTGCGAAGATGTACAACAGCCTTCCCTTTACAGCAAGTCATACAGGACAGTTGGCAGGTTAGTCCCAACTAACTTAGTCTTGGCAAACCACATAAGGCCAAGAATTTGGCTGGAGAGGGAAGGTACCATGTTGGGGAGGCACCTTGATGACTGGAATGTGTAAGAAAATTTGTGGGACGTCTGGGAGGATGGGGGCATGTGGAAGCCTGGGCCAGGATCTCTCAAGGATTGTCCAGTCACTGGTTTTATCCTGGTATACACTAATTGCATTTACATTGAGAAGCCCTCTGACAAAACTCAACCAAAAAAAAACCCTACAATTCCTTTTCCATGGCTAGGCAATATTGCACCTCCATAATCTTGGAAAGTATCTCAGTGTTACACAACCCTTTAAAGTTAAACCTTAATTTGGATTTTAGTGTGTGTCAGGAATATATATACACAAAACAGTATCCCTCAGAATCTGCTGGCTCTGACTCATCCCACAGCTTGCTATGAAGATGAATTACACCACACAGTATAGCACCTGTATTTATTATCATCTAATTAGGGTTAAGTTTTACTTTTTTTTTTCTACTTTTCCACTCAAGTTCTATCCAATTGGAGAAATGCCAAATCATGTAAGCGACATATGGTTTTGCTTTTGAAATCATCCAGCCAGAATTCCCAAATACTGAAAAATCTTTGCCTAAATAACTTTCGGCTTGAAAGACAATATTTTACACCTTCAATTCCAGTGGGAAACACTGATATTTGTAGGTATGCAAATTGGTTTTGTGGAAAAGGGGCATATAATCAGCTGTTGAATGATGTTACAGATTTTTCCTGTCACATGCTGTCTCCTCACAATTTGAAAAGAACAGTTAACAGCAAGATTAATGCTGTGAAAATAGCTAAACTACTATTATGGTTAATGAACGTAAGGTTCTGTTTCTTTTTTGCTTCACAAGCTATGACTGTAGACATCAATAAATATTGCCCTTAGAACGCAAACATTCACTTCTCAGTGCTCATGTGCAGATCTTCCTTTTAACAATACTTCATTCTGTGTTCCTGGAAATTCAGTCTTTCAGCCAGGTACAAAACATAAGTACTGTGTTCGTTTAGTTGTTGGATAGGGAATGGATTCCCCTGCTGGCACCCTAAACAAGTTACTAAACTGGGTTTCAAACTATTCCTGATCATATTCTTTTAATTTCTAGCAAAAACTTCTTGGTTTTTTTTATTTCAGATGAATACCCAAATCATTCTCTCAGCAGGAACACACCCTCTTAAACACATGTGAAGTAAAAAAAGCAATTTAAATGAGCTAAGTCTGGAGATCTCCTGGAACATCCAGGAGCTCACAGGTATTCCTATTGCATCCATATATCCCTGGGCATATCCAGGAAAAGGCAACTGTTTCAGTGAACCCTGGTGGAGCAAGCCAGAACAGGGGATAAGATAAAATGAAATCTGAGGACATATATTTAAGTGGTCTACTCTAACTAAGAAAGAACACTTAAATGTAACATACTGGGAGCAAAGCAGCACACTTCTAAGGCTTGAGTAGAATGACCAGCTCTAGGTCCTTAGAAGAAAATTTCCCCAGTGCTCTCATAGGTCTCTCCTACCTTTTTCAAAGGTAGAATCTGCCTTTATCAAGATTGGAGTCTGAATTTTGCTCTTTGTTTACGCTCTTGCTTGGAAGAGGATGAGAGGTGAATACACAACAGCCCCTTTCCTCTCAACAGGACACCCACAGCTTAAAGACAAGATGTGGAAGCTCAGAAGACACATCCTGTCCTATGTTTCTGCATGAGTCCACAGCTTTGGCCTCAAATGAGGAGTCTGAGGATTTTGCATTGAAAATAAACAAGAAAAAAGACAGGAAAATAAAACTATATATTGGTTCAACGTGAAAGGTGGACATGAGAAAGTGAAGGTTTTTGTTTTGATTTCCTGTAATTTTCGTTATTATGCTTAACTGTGAAATCATAATTGAATTCTCAATTTTATTGTATAATTTCTATATACAGCTGTTCACAGAGTCCTTTGAAATCTGTGGATGAAAGAAAATATCACTCTTCTTTTTAAGAATTATCCATTTGAGATTAAACAATGCTAAATGCTGAGCCCTGAACAAAAGGCTTAAGCACATTTAAGTCTTGCTGAAATAGAGCAACAGTGCCCAGTACTTTGCAGGATCAAACCTGTGATTTGGGGTTTTAAATCCCCTAATTCCCTACCGTTTCCTTTCTCTTTTTAAATATATCTTGGAAACTGAGATCCTGCTTTTGTCAGACGAATTTGTTATACGGAACAGAGTGACCTTCAGTCCTTGTGCAGTGATACATCAAGCAGCAGCCTACACCAGTGCAAGCTGTACCACCACCACCTTCTGACAGCAAACACTCTGACTTCATATTCTAAGCACAGAACTAATGGCACAGAGCTGATCACCTGCATACACCCAAATTTGTAAACGAAAAAGACAGTTTTGCTTTTTTGCTTCAAGACTGTAACAAAATTGTTCTTAAACACAATCTGGTTTGTGGGGTTTTTTAAATGTGTCATACAATTAAGCATTTCCCACCTGTAATTTTACCACTGGATCATTTAGGCAATCAGGACTTATTTCCAGTACCTCTCACACTTTTTTTCCCTCCCTGTAGTTCCTCTCAATTCACTGACTTTACTCAGGGTTTACAAACAGGAGTAGGTATCAGCAGAATCAGTGTTCATGAACTTTGAATCAAATTATTTTGTAAGTAATGACACTTTTCGGAAGATAGGATTTTTTAATAAGCAAAATGATAAAGAGTGCTTTGATTTCATTCTAATAGCCAAAGGAATTTATACATAAAAACTAAAACAGTCTGTAATTGTAAAATTGTGATATAATTTTATCTTTGTAAGCAAATGCTTTGCATTTTATGAAAGTAGTGCAAATGTGGAAGTACTTGCTGAAGGGATAAAGCTACCCCATTGTGAGACATGCACAACACTGAGCAATATTAAATTATTTCTACACTGAAATCATAAATGCAAGATGAGGTCAGATGTCTCAGTAGGATGTTCTTTTCTCTAGATCTTTAAGATTAGTTTATCAGATTGGGAGTGGTGGAGAGGCCCGGAAAAGATAAAAATGCTCTTTCAAATGTTTGTTGCTTATACAGCTTCTAAAAACTGAATTTCATAACTTTTCTAAACAGGCAGCAGGATTGGACTGAAAAATCTCTGGAGGTGCCTTCCAAATTCACCTATTCCATGATTCTGTGAGTTACATTGACTGCTTTGTGGCAGTACAGTCTCTGGTGAGTGAGACCAACAATAAAAGATTACACCATACGTCTGTTTGATGAACATTCTTATTCAAAAAGACGATATACAGGAAATAACAACAACTTTGAAATACATAATATTTCCAGCAATAAGCCCTTAACACTCTCCTGCAAGAGGAAGAGAGCAGATATACTTTCCCAGCCCTGACACGAGACAACAGCCACAGGCACAATGGAGAAGACAGGGAGCATGTTTCCTTGACTAACCCTCCCGCCATCCAGCTCCATTTTCACAGAATCCTGGAATCAATTAGGTTGAAAAAGACCTCTGAATCATTGAGCCCAACCTTTGACCAATCAACACCCTGTCAACTAGACCATGGCACTAAGTGCCACATCCAGTCATTTCTTGAACACCTCCAGAGTCATCTCCAGTGACTCCACCACTTCTCTGGACAGTCCACTCCAATGTTTAAAAACCCTTTCCATGAAGAAATTCCTCCTGATGTCTGGGTGTTCCAGTGCTCAAGCTTGCAGACCCTGACCCTTTTCTGAACCGCACACAGATGTACCCTACACCAGCCACAAGCTCAGTGAATCTTTCACACAATAACTCTTTTGACTCCTAGCAGGTTTGCGCTCCTGACACTTCCTCAGTCCACAGTACATTGTGTTGTTGCAGAGAAGCCCTGTTCTTCAGGACAGTTTTGTACCAATGCAACCAGTGAAGATCTCTGATTTTTTTCATCTGCAGTTCCCTGGATACCAGCTGCAACACTGCAAGATTCACATTTGCTATCTTCCATTTCAATGCAAGATGCTTTGAAGGTCAGATCATTTTTTATCTACCTAAAATGTAAGTGTGAGCATTAAACTCTGCATTCCCAGTTAGGAAATTCAAGGCACGTGTACTTAAAATATTTAAATTAAATACGATCTGGGTACTATCACAAAAAGGTTGCATTTAGCACCATGTAAATTTGGACAAACAAAAATGTTCAACCTATTCACGCTCTGAGATAACAGAGCTCATTTACAAATGCATGTTTTGCAAGCTCAGTGTTCTTGCTGTTACATAGTGTTGAAGTATACTCTCTGAATTTATAGCATGAAACATGCCAGCATTCAAGGAGTGTCTGGATGACACTCTTAGTGATATGATTTAGGTTTAGACAGTTCTGTGAGTTCTGAGAGTTCAAGGAGTTGGACTTGATGATCCTTATGTGTCTCTTTAAACTTAAGATATTCTATTATTCTCTGATTTTAATATTTGCATTTAACACTATTAAAGAAGCTAATTGATTTCTGTTTATTATGAATTTTGCTCTACAAGCTTGTGTCTTTGTGCATAAGCTATCCAAATGGGCAAGGTATCATGCAGTAGTTTTCAGACCAAAAAAAATTAAGACATCCAGGGTATTTACTGCTTTATTCTTTCAGTATTCATCATTTCAGTCTGAAAGCAGCATCTCTATGACACACTCCGCAGTCTGACTTTTTCAGCGGATTTTAAAAATTCAGGAAATCTAAGTTTTTTTTGTTTGAACAATGAAGAAATTCAAATACTACCTTTAGTTAAGAAAGGAAAACTTAATCTAGATTAGCTTTATTGAAGTAACTTCTGCTTCATTGCTCATACTTATGACATTATTGGATATTATCAGTATGATAAATGCTTTTTGTAGTGCTCATGGTTTCAAATGAAATTAATTTTAGAAGCTGCATCAAATTTCCTTCTTATTACTCCGAATCATGTCACTATAGTACTACAGATGACCCCTGTGCATTTCTGTGTTTGAATGTGTTTAGGTCTGTTTTCAATGTAACAGGAAGTCTGGTTTTCAATTATATAATACTTGGTCTTTATAGAAATGTACAGCTTTTTTTTCCCATATATATCAATTTAAGTTACTGTTGAGGAGAAAGACACTGACATTAAAGAAGTTGGAAATGGATGCAACAGCACATAGTGAGATGACTGAAGTTTCTGTAAACAAACAATTTGGAAAGACCAAATATGCCCCTTTCCCAATCACGCCAGGCAGGAAGTTCTATTTAAAGCTCCCTGAACAGCTTTCACAGAATCACAGAATCACAGAATCATAGAATAGTCTGGCTTGGAAGGGATCTTAAAGATCCTCTAATTCTAACCCCTCTGGCATGGGCAGGGATGCCTTCCACTTGACCAGATAGCGGAAGTCAAAGTCACCTCCAACCTGGCCTTGAACACTTCCAGGGATGGGGCATCTGCAACATCTCTGGACAACCTGTTCCAGTGCCTCACCACCCTGACAGGAAAGAATTTCTTCCTAACATCTAATCTAAATGTACTCTTTTTCAATTGAAAGCCATTTCCCCTTGTTCTGTCACTACATTAATTATGAATTCAGAGCAGGAGAAAACATTTTAAGTGATTTCTGTCTTAAAGATCATGGTAAATAACGAAGTTTACCTAAATCTAACTTGCTGATGATGTTTGTCATGGAGCTGCCATTTATGACAGACACACAGAGAAATCAAGATCAGGTAATACAAAAAGTTAGTGGCTCAGAAAAGTGACAAAAAAGGCATCCCAGTTATTTATCTTTTAAAATCTAAGGATAAATACTTGGTATAAGACCATGAAGACCAAGATCAAAAGTGAAGCTGCTTATGCTCTATTTCTTTCCATTTCTATAAAGAGGCAAGAAGGATATGCTATCCAGCTCTGGCTTGACAAAGCATCATACTCAAGGAACACTCAATATGGGAAAAGAGCTGAATGTTCACATTTTCGTTCTGGTCCCGTATATGTCAGTGCATTTGAAAGAAATTCACTCATGTTATCCTATGGCTGCTGAATGGCAACTAAGGAAGAGAATACGGTGAAGCTAAAGAAAGTGCAAGCTGTAGAACAGATGCTTCACAAACGCCAGGTACAACCTTTTAAGCACTGCTGACCTGTATCCAAATACCTGCATTGGTTCTTTGCTTCCCTATGAGATGCACCTCTGGAAGATTTGTATGACTTACTTTATTGTATAAAGCAATAGCATGTCAAAAGGACATGAGGAAGAGCGTGAAGAAAACTTTACTTCCTCTTGATTTTTCCACCTAGTTCCAAAGCTCTTTTAAGTTTCATCAGCAGGTATAGAAAGGATAATTCTTTGGCCCTGGTAGTTGCAACAGCTAAACCAGTTTCTAGAGAGGAATTATGTAATTCTCATTTAAATTGTTATCTTACATCACCAGGATTCAGTACAGCTGGCATTAGACTCAAAGAATGATATGAAGAAAATATTCCAAGGGCATCTACCCTGAAGTGAACCACTTAGGCACTGCAGATAAGAAGGACAAATAAATGAAGTTGAGATATGAGAGCATTACCTGGGCCAAAACTTCGATCTGCTAGCTGATGCTCACAGATAGATACCAGTGTAAAGGAATATTTGATAGGGACAGAGTGGGGATAGTGCCATAAAACTGATCTAAGAGTATTCACTGTAGAGGAGGAATGGGGAGAGAAAGGGATATCACATCCATAGTATATCCTTTAAAAAAGAAATCCCAACAAGCCCAATGTCCCCTATGCAAGACCAGATAGATGAGGGTAACATCGATGACTATTGCTACCAGCCTCGTCTCATCCATGCAGTGCAGCAGTGAGATGTGGGGGGGGTTATTGTTAGTTCCCACCCATGCATCGGTTCTGAAACTCCCACTTGTAAACACGATTCAGGAAGACTGTTCCAACCAACGTTCACATTACATAAAGGCTTTGATTACATCAAAATGAGAATGGCAACATTTTCGCCCTGCATCTCAGACTTACAGATTTTCACAGACAGAGTAAAGTCCCTTTGATTTTGTCTTTTTTTTTCAAATTTTTGTTCACATTTCCTGCCACAAAGTCACTAAAAGGTCATGGATACATAGAGAATCAGTTTCTAGAGCCAGTGCCCTGGGGTACTGGTTCCTGACAAGAGGGCTGGATGTGTGCTTCTGGTTTGCTTTTGCAGAGCTGGTACACTGGTTTGACATTGCCACTAGGCACATCTTGCAGGGCTGCCTGCAACACCTGCGTCTCCACTGAGCTCTGCCTCCAAGGCATGTACGAGTGTGTCACTCTCTGCACAAAGAGGGACATGAGGGTGGGCACAAGCAGCTCCAGCTGCAGCACGGAGCAACCCCTGAGGAGCATGCCTAGGCACTCAAGTGCCTGTTTGGAGGAGGCAGGCACATCCAGTTCAGGCAGTGACTCCTCACAGTTTACTTCTTCTTTTAATGAGCATCATCAAACTTAGACAGGCTTTTGTTTTAGAGAGATTGCTTTTGCCATCTGAGAAAGGTTGAGGAAAAGAAAGTGAGCGTGTCAGCGGTGTACAAGAGGGGAAATAAAGAGAGAAAAAAAGGCAGAAGTGAAGAGCCAAGAACCTGCCTATTCTTTGTCCTCAAGTAGTTTTTATTTTGGTAGGTTAGTTTGGGGGTTTTTTTTAGAATTTCTGCTTAACATATGTCTGCATTAGCACTTACACACTCCCGCTTCTATCGGGTGACCGTTATGGCAGGCATTGTACCCATAATGTGGGTATCCATACATGTGGGTACCCAAAAAACCCCTGGCCTAAAAGCTTACTGCTGAATCAAGCAGGATAAGAGAGAAAATACATGGATTTAAAGCAATATTATCACTTCCATTCTCCAGACAAGAAACAAGACCAAAAATATCAAGAGACTTGACCAGGGTAAAGGCTACTAGGAAAGAAATGCAAACCTTTCGAATCCCTGGATCTGCATCTCCCACTCTCATGACCAGAGCAGGGCTTGCACACTGGTCACTTCCATAATGGCTGCTTAGCCATTTTTATCTACCACACCAAAAAGGATAATTTTTTCAGAGGTACATTTGTTTCTCTGTGTAGCTACTGGTACATCTAATAACATAGTCTCCATTAAAAAAAAAAAAAAAAGTAGCAAATTGTCAGCAGTAACAGACTCTAAAAAGCCTCAGGATGGTTGAATTGAGCATGTTAGTACAAAATAATCAGATGCTTTTCAGTAAAGAATTCCACTTCACTGATGACAAAAAGTGTATTAAGCAATAGGAAGAGGTAAAACAAAGATTTAAGTTACAATCATTCTTTATGTTGGTTCATGAGGATAATTAGTACAATGTAGACCAAAAATCAAACAGCAGGCTCGCAATACAGTATGCAACTGAACACTGCCTTTTCTTCCTGTTTTGCTACAGTTTCTCTGATGCTCTGCTAGGTGAAGGGAATCCTCTCACTTAGGTTATCTGCAGGACTTTGTTCCCTTGATACTATGCAATGTATCCCATTAAGTATATGACATATAGATGTGATGCCTGGAAATCTAAAAACAAGCACAAATAATCACAGTGGGTCAAGCAAAGATTCATCTGGCCAAATATCCCAAATTTAAGCAGATGTTGGGCAAAAGATCATAGGAAGAGCAAAATGCACTGATTCTTCTCCTACTACATCCTTGCAGCTTCCAGCAACAAATGCTTTAGCATCTTCTCTGAGGAAAGTTTTTTAAAAATATATTGAATAGGCATCAGTTGATCTATGCTTCAGGACTATGTTCACTTCCAGTTTTTTTGCTTCTGCAACATTCCGTGACACTAATACCACAACTTAGTGATTACCTGTGTGCAAAAATGTCTTTTGATTTTTATGATCTCACTGCCTGATTATTTTGTGACCCAATTTTTACAGTATAGAATAATACCATGTTTACCATTACACACCCTTACAAACCTCTGTCATACCACTTCCTCAGGCATATTCTTCTCCAAGCTGAAATGTCCAGGACTTTATTTAATGTCTCTTAGTTTCACACCTCTTCCTATTACACACCTTCTTCATGGTGTCTTCTCTAGGCCTAGAGCATTTTGTGATAGTATTTGTTTTACAACATCAGTTTTCAAGGTGTGACAATGTAATTAAGTTTGAGGAAGCACACAGAACGTAACATGATAATGAATTCATATTCTGTATGCAAAATTTCTGCAGTGTTTATACTGAGTTTTAAGGAGCAGAAAAGATTTTTAGCTAACATTTTTCCCTAAGTGTACAAATATGAGATCAATTTATGTATAAAATATTTACAAGCTGTAGACTGGAAAGTCCAAATCTGCTACTCTTCCATATAAAACTATCAAACTCTTCTGCAGAAGAACATACAAGCTGTTTTAAAGCCCACATCAGTGGCTCTGATGAACTGGACTCACGCTACAGACTGTCAGGATACACAGACATTTATTTCCAGCTAAGAAATCCTACACAAGAATACAGAAAAATGCTTTAAACTCTTCCCTCCTCTGTTTAGCACACACCTCTAAGAAATATCAAAGAACACATTACAGATGACCTCAGCTTTTTTATGGTAAATAAGGATAACATAAGTCCTTAAAAAAGCTTAGTCCCAAACAGTATTAAGCATCTACAGAACTGAAGTTACACGTGCAAACAGGTAGGAAGCCAAAACTATACCATCAGTAAATTATGATATACCAAAAAGAGGATGCATCCTAACTGTGTTTTCATATTATAGATCCTACAGTTAAGACTCTAAAATTTCACAGTATGAAAAGATATTGGCAGTCATGCACTGGTTACTATTCTAGAAGATCCCCAGGAGATGGTATTTATTTAGGTAGAAAACTATTTCTGAGGAGAGCCTCCTGGGAGATTCAGTATATCTCTTTGTGAGCATCCCAGGGGGACAGCAGTCAGACAACCTCACTTGAGCATCTTGCAGCACAACATAACAAACAACATCACGCAGGACATTCACTCAGGACAAGCAGACAGCCACTGTCAATGTCTCATTAGGCTGTCACAGCGAGTAAAGCCTTCACACAGGGATATTAGTATTCCAGTCACTGAATCTATGGTACATAAAAAAGTCATCTTTTCCTCTCACATATTTATATGTATATTACTCTATACCAGAGGGAAACCCTTTCCGAGGCTTTCTTTTGCCCAGCTTGCAGCACACAAACCCAGGTCCTGTCTCTAAGCCACAGGCCTGAGGCTATTTAATTTATAGACACCCTAGCCTTAAGTGAAATACACAGTATGTCGATTCAGTCAATAAAACCAGCACCATAGATGGCTTTTTCCAGTGCAGTATCTGTGTCCAGTTCACTGTATCTCTGGTATTTAATAAATGCATTGAATGTGAACACAGCATCTAATTTAAGTTGACAAAGTTTCTGATTTCACAGATTAAGTAAAAAGAACTTTAGAAACCTGAATTACTTGTCCATAAGTTTCACTTTAATGATATCAAGTGCCCCAAATTAGAAGCCCAAGATTCTCAAAATTACTAGAGAAATCATAAACACATGCATAGGTATAAATAAATCCCAAAATCTGCATTGTTTAGCAAAATGGATTTTTGCATTTCATTTAAGTGTTTCACTGGGTCTTGCTTGAATGAGCATTTCTGCTTACAGCTCTCCTAAGAATCAACTAAATTTTCTGGAGAACTGAAATTAAAAAATTTAAAACACAAACAAACAAAAAACACCAAAACCAACCAACCAAAACAAAACAAAACAAAAAAAGGTTTTATCGTTAACTTAGTCGAACTTGTTGGCAACAAACGGAGCTGGAAGCCATTGTGCATCAGGAACAACTGGAGCTTAATGATGGTGATGATATGACTGAGTGTTTGTGGGTAAGAATGAAGGGGAAGGCCAGCAAAGCAGGTATGATGGTGGGAGTCTGTTATAGACCACCCAAACAGGATGAAGAGGCAGATGAAATATTCTAAAGGCATATGGGAGAAGTCTCGCTATCACTATTTCTTGTTCTCCTCAGGGCCATCAACTTACCAGGCGTCTGATGGAAACACAGCAGAGAGGAGACAGTCTAGGAAGTTCTTGGAAAGTGCAGAAGAAAACTTCCTGACACAGCTGGTGAGTGAGCCAGACAGGGAAAATGCCCAGCTGGACCTGTTGTTTGTGAACAAAGGCATATGGGAGAAGTCTCGCTATCACTATTTCTTGTTCTCCTCAGGGCCATCAACTTACCAGGCGTCTGATGGAAACACAGCAGAGAGGAGACAGTCTAGGAAGTTCTTGGAAAGTGCAGAAGAAAACTTCCTGACACAGCTGGTGAGTGAGCCAGACAGGGAAAATGCCCAGCTGGACCTGTTGTTTGTGAACAGAGAAGGACTGGTGGGTGCTGTGATGGCTGGAAGCCATCTTGGGCATAACAATCATGAAATTATAGTTTTAATTCTTGGAGCAGTAAGGAGAGGTGCCAGCAGGATTAACACCTTGAATTCCAGAGGGCAGACTTTGGCCTG
The DNA here is from genome assembly GCA_013397845.1 of Melanocharis versteri. Classification (NCBI taxonomy): domain Eukaryota; kingdom Metazoa; phylum Chordata; class Aves; order Passeriformes; family Melanocharitidae; genus Melanocharis; species Melanocharis versteri. Next base: position 526,046 of record VZTG01009130.1, read on the forward strand.
TTCAGGAGACTGGTTGACAGCATCCCTTGGGAGGCAGTTCTGAAGGGTAAAGGAGTCCAGGAAGGCTGGACGTTCTTCAAGAGGGAAATCTTAAAGCCACAGGAGCAAGCCATTCTCACTTCCCAAAAAAATTAGCTGGTGGAGAAGAAGACCTGCCTGACTGAACAGAGATATTTGGCTGGAACTCAGGGAGAAAAGGAGAGTTTATAACCTTTGGAAGAGGGGGCAGGCAACTCAGGAGGACTGCAAGTATGTCATGAGGCTATAGAAGGAGAAAATTAGAAGGGCCAAAGCCCAACTAGAATATAATCTGGCTACTGCTATTAAAGACAATAAAATTATTCTATAAATGCATCAGCAGAAAAAGGAGTGCTAAGGACAATCTCCACCCTTTACTGGATGCAGGGGGAAATGTAGTGACAAAGAATCAGGAAAAGGCTGTGGTATTTAATGCCTTCTGTGTCTCAGTCCAACAGTAAGTTCTCTGAGCACCCAGCCCATCAGCTGAAAGACAGGGATGGGGAGAAGAGTGAAGCCTACATAATCCAAGGGAAAACAGTCAGCAACCTGCTACACCACTTAGACACACATGTGGAGCCAGATAAAATCCACCCAAAGGTACTGAGGGAGCCAGCAGAAGTGCTAATCAAGCTGCTTTCCATCATTTACCAGCAGTCCTGGCTAATCAGGGAGGTCCCAGGTGACCAGAGGTTGGCCAATGTGACACCCACCTACAAGAAGGGCCAGAAAGAGGATCTGGGGGACTACCAACTTGTCAGTCTGACCTCAGAGCCAGGGAAGGTCATGGAGCAGATAATCTTGGGCGCCATGACACAGAACATACAGAACAACCAAGGGATCAGGCCCAGTCAGCATGGATTAAGGAAAGACAGGTGCTGTTTGACTGACAAAATCTCCTTCTATGATAATGTGACCTGCTTACTGGATGAGGAAAAGGCTGTGGGTGTTGTTTACCTGGACTTCAGTAAACCTTTCAATACTGGCTCCCACAGTATTCTTGCAGAAAATCTCTTTTCATGGTTTGGACGGGTGCACAGCTCACAGGGTAAAAAAATGGCTGCATGGCCAGAGAGCCCAGAGAGTGGTGGTAAGGGGGATACATCCACGGGACAACCAGTCTCCAGTGATGTTCCCAAGGGCTTGGTACTGGGGCCAGTCCTGTTTAATATCTTTATCGATGATTTGGACGAGGGGATCAAGTGCCCTGTCAGTATGTTAACAGATGACACCAAGTTGTGTGGGAGTGTTGATCTGCTGGAGGGCAGGAAGGCTCTGCAGAGGGATCTGGACAGGTTGGATTGATGGCCCATGGTGTGAGGTTCAACAAGGCCAAACACTGGGTCCTGCACTTGTGTCACAGCAACCCCAGGCAGTGCCACAGGCTGGGGGCAGAGTGGCTGGAAAGCTGCCCATCAGAAAAAGACCTGGGGTGTTGGTCAACAGCCATCTGGACATGAGCCAGCGTGTGCCCGGGTGGCCAAGAAAGCCAGAGGCATTCTGGCTTGTATGAGCAATAGTGTGGTCCAGCAGGACCAGGAGAGTGACCGTCTCCCTGTACTCAGCACTGGTGGGGCCACACCTTGAATCCTGTGTTCAGTTTTGGGCCTCTCACTCCCAGAAAGACATTGAGGGGCTGGACCTAGTCCAGAGAAGGGCAACAGAACTGGTGAAGGGTCTGGAGCACAAATCCTATGAGGAGCAGCTGAGGGAGCTGGGGTGGTTTACTCTGGAGGAAAGGAGGCTCAGGGGGAACCTTATCACTCTCTACAACCACCTGAAAGAAGGCTGTAGCGAGGTGGGGGTCAGTCTTATTTTCCAGGTAACAAGTGACAGGACAAGAAGAAATGGCCTCAGGCCGTGGCAGGGGAGTTATAGATTGGTTACAAGGAATAATTTCTTCACAGAAAAGGTTGTCAAGCACTGGAACAGGCTGCCCAGGGAAATGGTTGAGTCACCAGCCATAGAAGTATTTAAAAGAAATGTAGATGTGGCACTTAGGGACATGGTTTAATAGTAGATTTGGCAGTGCTGGGTTAGTCTTGGACTCAATGATCTTTTCCAACAAATTCAATTATTCTATATGTGCCAGCTTGAGAAAGGGTTGGATTTCTTGCAGTGAAGAATATTCCTCTCGTTTACTCCTAATGCCTTTATTTCTGGCAGAGGTCCCAGCCTGAGATAGCAGTGAGCATAGTGAGTGCTAATGAACTGCTATTTGACTCCTCCTCCTCTTCTTGCAGAGAAAGGAAGCCAGAGGATGGAAATTTGCCCCATTCTACCCAGGGGAAAAAGGATAATCAGGTGTGTTTTCCTAGTCCAAGTATTCTTTTTTCCCCCGAAAGCCATTATTTGCAGAAACAAAAATGAAACTGTGAAGGTGTTCACAGTACTGCTGACATAGACACAGGGAATAAAGCCTTGAAGAGATGAATCACGAGCTCTGGCGAAAAAATAACTAGGAATTCCAACATCTGGAGAAAATGCCATGCTGGCTCCACCCTTTCTGCCATATAATTCCATTTAAACACTATATTTTAGAGCTAAGAAGAAAAATGTTCCCATTAGTTTTGCTACATTGAGACTCTGTAAGTAATGCCCCATTAGCCTCACATAGCTTACATCTGCTTTTACTTAAATATGAAAAACATAATAGCCCGTGCTCATGATATATCTTGTATCTTTTCTGTCCCTTACACTAATCATTTTTAAGCATTCATTCCTCTCGAGTATGGGATGTTCAGGAGGAAAGACAGACAGTCACAGTATTTTGCCTGTTGCCCAGCACTTTAGGAACAACTTGGGGTTGTACAGAAGCTACAGTCATCACAAAGTCTGCACGTGGACCTAGCACCAGAACAGTTTCTGGGGACTATTGAAAGAGAGATGATTATGATAACACTAATAACACTAGCAACAGTAACAACAATTATAATTGTCTGTAGATTTTTTCAACCAGGTCTCTCAATACTAGATGAAAACAGACCAAATAATTTTTCATCCAGGAGCTATGAGGCGGTGAATGGACACTAATGAACAGTATAGACAAATGGCTGGAGAATGCACCCTTTGTCCTCACTTTTCCCAGCTACTCTGGTTATATCTGTTTTGCTCTAGCCAGCTTCACTGAAAAGACTTCTTTGGAGCCCCGACAGCAACTTCATACTTCCTTCTCCTCAAACCCCAGAAAGGGCAGAGCAGCTCCGCCACCTGCTCTCTCAGAGGAATCCCTGTTGGGATGCTGGTTCCACACTCGTGCAGAGACACCTCCCAGCACTGTCTTGAATGAATCTGCACTTTTGCCTGTCACACAAAGGACTTGACTTATTCTCCAACTGCCCAATGAAGAAAGCAGGGATATTCTTAAAAAAACTAATTTCACTGGTCTTTCTTAAGAAAAGTGTTGCCCTCTTCATGTGGCATTTCCTCTTTAAACTGAAGATGGAGAGAAATGAAATATTTCCAAAAAGGGCAATAAGTGAGAACTGTCTTGGGCATGACTTACGTACACAGTGGACATTTATACACAGGTTTGTGGAAACCCTTAGTTAATCACTTACACTGAGTTGCTCTCCTATCACACTAACAATTTCTTCTCCTATTTAAGAGATGTATTCATACCAAGCACTCCGACTAGTAAGAGGCAGGTCTGGATACCTTCATAAATGTTAAGGTTGGCAAATGCGGCCATCAGATTTTCTCCCGTTATAATAGTCTGAAAAAAGAGACAGACTCTTTAGATTTTCCTTTTCCTTACCTATCAGCCATAAGCTACTGACTTCACACACAGAACTAACTGAAGTCACTACACTGTCACGGCCCTCATCCCTCAGTGAGTGAGGAGAACTATGCACAAGGTAAGAGATAGTGCTAGGCTAAGAACTGGGGGAGTACAGCAGTCACAGTACAGTCAGAATAGAGACAATATTTCACTACAAGACCCCATACTCACACAATATACCATAAATATTTCCACTGAGAAGTATCCCAGGTCAACAAAGGACCTAATACAGCTAAGTACACAGCAGGAAAGTTTTATAAATGTTCTGAATCAGGCCTTGTTTGTATCCTTTGCAGCTGCTTTCAGTGACACTGCCTGTGATACCACCTTCTTCCAAAAAAAAAACCAAAAAACAAAGTACCTCCACTTGTCAGACACCAAACAGGAAACACCATCAGATGAGATCTGAGGAGTCTGACACTTCTTATGAGACTCACAGGCTACAGTTCCGTGACTTGTTAGGCCACGACAAAAAGGATGTAAAAACATTTTGCTGAGTAGGAACAGACAGTCATGTTTAACTCTAACCATTAGCGAGGTCTCAGAGGGATCTTCCCATGCCCCAGCTTGAATCCCTACAAACTCTAGGTAAGGAGCTCACGAATCACAGGGAACTGCAATTTACCCATTTTGATTGGTTCTGGTTTTTGTGGGTTTTTTGACCAAGAAGAAGTATTTGTCACCTGATGGAGAAGTCACTGGAAAAAAGTCATTAAATTTACTTGCTATCTCTTTTGTCCCAATGAGTACATTCCTGTTCTTGTCATGAATACCTCGGCCTAAGGGAAATGCAGTAATCTGATTCTCACTTGCTGTTAGAAATTTACAAGGTATCATACTAAGGTCATTTAAAAGAAGGTTTGAAGATTATTTTATTTTACGAGAAATAAAAATAATCCTCAAAGGTATATAGAATTCAATAATGCCATAAGAAGCCACTAATTGTAGGAACAACTTCATTAAAACATTGTTTGCTTCAAGGTTAACCACTAAGAAATATATTCTATCCAGTGAATTACATTTTAACATACTTACTTGTGTGAATATAATTGGCAATCTTTTAAGTCACTTTTCAGTTGTGAATTTTAGATTGCAACTCTTCCCTACTTCACTTAAATATGACTTAATGAAAAACAACTCTAAGGAGTTAAAAATTCAGACTATTTAAATGATACACCTCACAAAGCAAACTATGCTTAATAAGAAGCATTTTGTTTTGGATTAAACATTTTTAATACTTGCAGAAATAATTGTTATTGGTGGAATTTTGATATCAGTAGACCTCTAGTGGCTATTACAGTAATTGATGGTTACATTATGGTTTTAAAAAGCAAATACGCTCTTCAGAAAACAAAACAGGAAAAAGTCCACAGAAGCAAAACTGCAGCAAAATGTTATTAGAGTTACTAACCCATAGTAAATGCCTGCATAATTTCACAGTTCTTATCCAGTGAGTAGATAGAGACCTGGTTCTCACTGGTTTTAAAAAAATTACGCAGCTAAATACCTTTGCAAATTTAGTCATCAAAACCCAAATCTGAATCAGCAATGGATGTTTCAAAATTTTCTGAGATTAATCCATAAATATTTGCCAAACATTGTGAGGAACCTATTTACAGATCGAGTCTTAAAAGGGACAGGAAAGCACCTCATGGCTCCCCAGCCAGGACATGAGTCCTGACTGCCCACGCACCCTGCCTGGAAAGACCTCAGACCTGCAAGTCAGAACTGGCCTGCAGAGGGGCTGGGACAACCCCCAGTCTGGACTGGGAGCTGTGGGACAGGAGGACATTGCCACATGGTGTAGCTAGCCATGACTCCAAGCTAGTCATACGTAGAGCCAGACACTGCCAGTATTTAGTAAAATGTCCTTTTTAATGATTTTTCATTCATTTTGGCTGTCATATTTCAGTGCCTATCAGCAAGTGTAAAATAGATAGGATCCCCCGCAGCAATTTAGTAAAGGAACCAGTAAAGGGCAAGCCTCAATGACCTTTGAAAAATCAGTCTACATTAGCTTAATGCAATCTCAAAGACATGGATTTGATGCCTGAATAAGGGGCACTCAGCTTTAAAGTTGAAGCTTTTGCTCATTTAATTTGCTTATTTAAAGTTTTTGTCATGACATTACATTCCCCTACATTATCTGAAATGCAGTTCAGGAGCTTGGGTATACATTTACAGTTTTTATCTTTCCCACACTCCTCAATATCAGTCAGATTTTCCACAAAATCCAGAAAGGCAAAGAGGACAATCTATACGAATATATCTGAATATTAGCCATCTTATCCTTCCTGCCCATGTGACTAGTTAAAAGGCTTTTGTGATATTTAGGCCTACCAAACACTTAATGGCTTTTACAGATGGTATTAACTATCTTTTTCTCTCAGGGAATCAAGGGGGTTTATCTCCTAAGAAGAAACACTTAGACTCACACAGTATTAGTAAGAAAGCAGTATGAAAATCAAATTCTCATTGCCTGAGGGCCTCCTACTTGCCCATTTAAGAGACTCCACTTTAGTTAGTTGTTTCTTTCAGATATGCTCTAGATTCAGAGTAGGTGTCTCCCTCACATAGCAATACACCCTCACACTAAATCCAAAAACTCTAAGTCAAAATTGTTCAACTGATTTCTGTGTGACCTCCTTCATATGCTGGTGAAAAAATGATAAATCATATGTACAATCTGAAAAGTAATTTCTTATTTAAAAGACAATCATATCCATCTCTGCATGAAATCTACTGCCTTCTGATGGACCTTTGTGTCAAGGTGACATTTACAACTTAAAATGGTCACAAAAACGGGATTCTGCACCACCTGTGTAGGTTTAGAACTAAACAGTATCTAGAAAATATCTTCTATTCATAACCTTGCACATATTTGTGTACACTAAGACAGAAAATGCAATACTGTCAAAAAGATGAACCTTTAACATGCCGCAGGGTTTTTTAAAATAACTGAAAGCCTACTTAATCAAAGGCAGACTATTTGAATGAAAGAAACAAACTGTGGAAATTAGTCCAAAGAGATGTGAACACACACAGGGAAATGCAGGGATGTAAAATATGCGTGCCCGTGCAACAATCTCTCCCCTCAAGGAATATCTTCCAGCACACACTCATTGAAGCTATTCTTGACTGATTATCATAGGCTGGGCAGTTCAAAAAGAACAAGTTTAAAACATTTGCAGCTAAGCATTCATATTTTCAAAGAGGTCAGCAGACAATCTCTTGGCAGTCTATGTCCAGTAGTTGTCTATTCAGATAGGATGATTGCTTTTCATTATCAAATCAACTCTTTGCCTAAGGATGTTGCCAAACTTGTTAATGATAAATTTAGCTGAGCAACCTGTGCACTGTTTATTACTCTTTAATCTCTATTAAAACAGTATGTTCCTTTCTCCTCCAAACCCAGGAAGTATATTGTGCATAAATGAGAGGTGCTTACAGCTCAGAGGATTCTTGACACATCCTGCTAAGACAAACATTCAGTCAATCATTCAGTCAGCTAAAATTCCTACTCCTTACCCTGTTCCTCCCAAGCTTTCTCAGAGCCAGAAGCTGAGGAGGTCCAGCCTTCCCGGACAACCTTCAGCTCTTCCTGTATATTCCTGGTTACAGTCCCTTTGGAAACAGAGAAGTGAGAATCCACGCAACAGGGAACAGCTTCATTTAACTGTGCAACTAAGTACACAGGTGCCTCTACCTCAGTGTGAAGTCAATAGAAAGTGGCAAACTCAATGGAAAGGGATAAAGTTTGAGCCCACTTCCACATGTGTTTGAATTAGTCCTGAAGTGGAACAAGGGTCAGAGTGTCAGCAACTCCCATTTGAGAGATAATAATGAAAGGCTGTGTGTTTGAGGAGTTTTCTGCACTCAGCTGATCCTGAGGGGACTCCAGCCCAAGGCAGACCCTGCAGCAAACTGAAAATTTGGGATCAGAGTAACTGGTGAAACTGTCCACTATTGTTTCTGCTGCTAAACTCCTCTCCATGTTTCAGGGTTCATCAGTACTTTTCAACTCATTTAAAACCCATTTTGGCTAAACATGTGGATGCGCAATCCATAAAGCCCCAACACTAGCTAATAAACACCTGCAACCAGGGCTCAAGCTTAAACATCACTTTTTTTAAACCAGGACTTTAAAAGGGTTCATTGATGACCATATTTATGGCAAAGAACAAAGGAACTCATTGGCTTTTTGTGTGTCTGCCAAAGCTTGCTTGCACCAGATCCATATAGGTATAAGGAGACACCCAAAAGCAAGGTCTCAGCCCTACCTTGAAAACATTAGCAACTCACAGCTTCCCTATGGCTTTTTACGTAATCATGTCATGCAGTCAGAGAGCTCTTACCAGAGAGAAAGCTTCTAGCCTATCCTTCCTGCAAAAATGTGTCACCAAAAGTGCCTGTCACACTTCGGGCTGAGCTGTAGCAGGCAGAAAAAAAGGCTCCTACTTCAGATACCTTTGGCCAATCCATATGTTCTACTCATTCTTATATTTGGCATGTTTAGGGAATCTAATTTATAGTAAAGACTATCTCACAAGATGTAGGTGGATCTTAAAATATCCTCCAGATTTCTGGCTTAGTGTAAAAGCTGTTCCTCTTTAATGTCAAACGAGTGGATATTTTGAAAGAAAAAACTATTATAAATATAGTTAGTGCTGAATCAGTGTGAACATCCAGGGGAAAAAACCTAAATAAATACAAACAATTTTCAGTGTTCCATTCTTTCCTTCCAAAAACCGGTCACATTTCATTAGGTGTAGTTCAGATTTAAGGTGGAATTTTTTCCACTAATTCTACAACTTACTCCCAACAGAGATTGTAGTTGCCAAAAATCCTCCATTATCTCTCTTCACTCTCATGAAAGGAATATGACAGTAATGTCTTCCCTCTTCTTTACCATTCACCAGAGTTCCAGGAACACATTACTTACAGCCATCAATAAATTCCAGCATCACCAAACTGGAGACTCAATTTATTAAACCACATGGTTTGGACTTTTCTGTTTTCTTTATTTCAGAGAGCGCAAGGCATGTTCTGGCCTTCAGTCATACTGCTTCTTCAGTCATGATGCAAATTCTGATATCTCCAGCTTCTAAATTCTATATACATGTTGCTGTGACACAAAGCAACGGACATCCTTCATCTGTCCAAGTCCCTTCTTCTGACAGAAGACCCATCTTCTGTCTTTCCTCATTTCCCCAGCTCCACTAGGCTTTTGATATATCTTGGGAGATGGGAGAGTAACCTCTCTGAGCTGTGCTAGCTCTGCTAATAGCTCTAAACCTTCTGGATTAATGATGCTCTGAGTCACTGGAAAAAGCTGTCACTCTTGTTGTGTGGATGAGTACATTTAACAAAGAGTATAATATTCCTCCAAATGCTCCCAATTAAAAATGCTTCCTTTAGTACTACTACTTCGAACAATAAAACTACTGAATCAGACCTTCAGTTTAAATGCATAGGCAAAAAGTCTCAGATTGCTTTGAAAAGATATTCCACATGCAGAGGGTGGGTGGAAGAGGTGACAGCATCTCTTCTGGAATGCAGACAATATAATAAGGCAAGCCACTTATGCCGTGTTACTGACTTGCTGGTATTCCAAAACAGATTTGGTCGTACTGAAATCACACAGGTGTTTACCACAAACATCTGTGTGGTTTCTTCACCATCTGAAGATGAAGATGGAGAGCAGGGGGACATCAATAGGTTTGCTTTATTCCACTGCGCTTTGGTCTTATATATTGTGCTAATAATTAATAAAGTTAAGATCGTATTTTTCATGCTTATAGGGATGCACTGACAACTATCAACTATCACAGAAACCAGTATTGTAAACAGAAAATAATACCTCTTTTTAAAATAGGTTAGGACCTCATTTGCTATAAACCAGTGTAGGTCCACTGAGAATAAGATGCGAGACATCCAAATTTGCCTGCACTGATGTTTTCCTTTCACACACTGGCAAGTAAGACTCTTAAACAGCTTCTACAGGGGGTGACTAGAAGAGAACTAGCAAACCTTCACCTAGAGCAGTGGTTTAAAAGGCACCAATGGCAGAAGAGTGCTCCCTCTCCTGCTACCTCTCTGCAGGAGTCAGAGGTCTAACTACCACTTATGCCTCTGCCAAACCCATCACTACTGACTCTCTTCCTGTCCATCAGACAACTATTTGGAAAACTGCTTTTCCTTGCTGCTAAAACTGACTTTCTCATCTCAAACTCAGAATCCAAGCCAGAAACAAGCATGAAGATAGGGTACCTTTCCACTTGCTCTACACCAGTCCGTTCTCCTCAAAGGACATGCTTTTCAAACACAGCACTCTTTCCTTTACTAGAATTCTCCTCTCCCATGGCACAGTTTCAGCTGGCAAGTAAGCTAAGATGAAGTCTTGAAGAGAAGTATTTCAGATTTCCTTAGACTGAGAACTAAGGATTATTATGAAAACTGTTTCTCTCCTGCTAAAATCCACACCTTACAGACAAAAAAAAGCCCCAGCATTCTTCCCCAATAACTACGTGAACTTGTGAAAAAAATTGTTCCTTATCACCTGACACCAGTGCACAAAGCTTTTTACTCCAGAATTCATTTCCTTCTCAAACTGTCTTGACGTTTAAATGATAGCAGGGAAAAAAAGCCTTTTAACAACAAAGGCAGACAAATGAAAGGTGGTAGGAGGACGGAAACACCTCCTGATCATACTCCAGTAACAAGAATATCCAGCTTTAAATTATTCAACCCACTCTTCAATTTTGGGGCCTTTCATGATGCTGCTACCTTATGGGCTGCCCAGACAGGCATGGCAGGAAAAAAAAATTTCCACCTGAAATGATCTAGAAATCTCCTTTCTGTTGCAGCGCCTCAGCCTTCCTTCTCCTTCAAGATCAATGATATCAATTGGGTAGAATTCCCTGATCGAGAAGGTGATTATGGAGAGGAGGCTGAGGAGCCTGTGTAGGCTGTGCACCCCCCCCTATGGCAGGTAACTGTCCATCAAAAGTAGAAAGCAGAGTCTTCAACCAGGTCCGCTGTTGAATAGAAACATTGTTGCAAATATCTGGAAAGTCCCTTTTTTCTGTATCATTGATTGGTTCTCTGTTGATGCCTTCCCCTCATTGGTTGTTCTCCCAATTCTGTACCCCTCATTGGTTGTTCCCTGTTTCCACACCCCTTCCAAAGTGTATTTAAACCCACGTTTTCCCTGGTCGGGAGGCCATTCGTCACCGGCTAGGCTCCAGACTCGACCCCTTCACTCCGAGAATAAAGGATTGGATCCTCGGTCTGGAGTCGTCTCCTACTCCTTGCCCGCGCCACTGCCTGCCAGCACACCGAGCTGTGCTTTCCCAAAAGAGCTGAAGGCGGAAAGGCTCTTTTAAGAGCCATACCATCGGACACTTCCCGACAGGGGAAGCCGCGGGAGGACAGCCCCAGCCCGGAAGCGCTGCTACTTAGGAGAGCAGGGGCGCGCTCATCGCTCCCCCACCGGGTAGCGCAACAGCCCTTTTCAGGGCTAGAGCTGTAAATCCTCCTTAGGCACCTGCTGCCCAAGGTCCTCCGCCGGCCTGCCGGGCGATTCACAGCAGCCAGGCGGGAGCGACACCTTTCTTTTTTGACAGAGGTCTTATAAGATGGAGCGTATGTGTTCTCACCTTGATAAGGGCAATCACAGAAATAAAGGGTAATTTGAGTTGGAACAGACATTGAGACCAATCTAGTCTCAACCCCCGGCATGAGCACAAACACCTTCAACTAGACCAGGTTGCTCAAAGCACCATCCAACCTGGCCCTGAACATTTCCAGGGATGGGGTATTCATGACTTCCCTGAGCAACCTATTCCAGTGCTTCACTGCCTTTCTCACTAAAAAAAAGTCTTCCTTATGCCCAATCTAAAATCTATCCTCTTCCAGTTTAAGACTATTATCCCTCATCCTGTCACTGTATGCCTTGGAAAAAAAGTATCCCTCTCTCTTTCCTATATGCCACTTTTATATATTGAAAGGCTCCATTAAGATCTTTCCAGAGGCTTTTCTTCTCCAGGATGAACAACCCCAACTCTCTCAGCCTGTCCTCCTAGAAGAGTTGTTCTATCCCTCTGACAATTCTTGTGGCCCTCCTCTGGACCAGATATACGGATACACACACAGACATATATATATTTATGGAAGCTACTTATACAAGAGACAGCCATCCAAATTTATTTTTGTTGTTGCATCCCTAGAGGAAGAATGCATTGTTGAACTGTTTTAGCTACGGCTGTCCCTCAGATATAACCTGTAATATTCTGATAGGAGCTACAGATACTGACATGTGCTGTTTTTCACTGCTGCCTCTGCTGAATAGGAAAAAACAAGCTGGTATAGATGGCACACACCTTGTAATACATTTGCAACACATTCAAACAAAACCTTTTCCATGCACACCAAAAGAAGAAAGCGGGACATGCAACCACAAGAAAGGGCTCTTCAAGTATGTAAACAACAAGCAGAAAAAGAAGGAAAATACTGGCCCTCTGTTAAACAGGAAAGGTGAATTAGTCACACATGATGCTGAAACGACCGAGGTTCTCAAGACTTTCCTCACCTCTGTCTTTACCTGCAGTATTGAGCCTGGCCTTGGGAACAAAAATCCAGGTTGATGCAAACACAGTCCCACTGACTGTAGAGAAAGATTTGGTGTGGGAACTATTACAGGGGATTGGCCCCTAAAAATTGTCACAATATCCACCTAAGGTGTTGTTAGGAGACCTGGCTGAAACTGTTGTAAGGCCACTTACCATAATCCTTGAGAAGCCTTGGAGCAGGGATGTCCCAGGAGACTGGCAGAAAACTAATTCCACTCCCAGCTATGAGAAGGTCTTAAAGGAGGATTCAGGAATTTGTAGGCTCATCAGTCTTTCTTCAGTCCCTGGGAATGTTATGGAACAAATCCTCCTAGGGGCTATCTTAAGTCAGATAAAGAACATGACTGGGAAAAGCCAGTACAGATTCACCAAGGGCACATCATACTTGACAAACTTGATCACCTGCTACAACAAAGAAACCTGTTCAACTGATGTGGGGGGAGGTGGACATTGTCTACCTGGATTTCTCCAAGGCTTTTGACATGGTCTCCAACAGCCTCCTTCTGGAGAAAGTGATGAGTTGTAATCCTGACACGTGGTCTGTGTGGTGGGTGGGGATTTGGCTGACAAGGGGCACCCAGAGCGTGGTGGTGAACAGCTCCTTTTCAAACTGGAACCTTCCAGAAGTGGGGTCCCCCAGGGATCCATGTGGGGCCCAACGCTGTTTAATATCATCACAAATTATTTGGAAGATGGGATCAAGTGTACACTGACAAAGTTTGCCAATACCAAACTGAGTAGGGAAGTGGGCGTTTCAGAAGGGAGAGACAGACTGCAGGGAGACCTGGATAGGTTAGAAGAGTGAGCTAACAAGAACCTTATGAAGTTGAACAAAGACAAGTGTAAGGTCTTGCACCTGGGAAAATATAATCTAGGAGTGCAACATATTATGGAATCTAACCAGGGGTTAGAGATCAGTTCTGTAGAAAAGGACCTGGTGGTCCTGGTGGACAACAAGCTCAATATGAGTGAGCACCATGCTGCTGCAGCAAAGAAAGCCAACAGGATGCCAGGCTGTGTCAAGAGCATCACCAGCAGAGATGCACTCTCAGTGCCTGTCAGACTGCACCAGGAATGCTGTGTGCAGTTTTGGTTCCTGCTGTACAAACAAAGGTGTGGAAAGGCTAGAGAAGGTACAGAGAAGGGTCACAAAGATGATCACATGACTGGGAAGCCTGCTGTGTGAGGAATGGCTAAAAGAAAGGTGTTTGTTCGGTTTTGAGAAAAGAAGGTTTAGGGCAGACCTTGATGCCGTGTTCCAGTATTTAAAGGGTGGCTATGAAGAAGATAAGAACTCTCTTTTTCACAAGGAGTCACATGGAAAAGATATGGGGTAATGGGTACAAGCTACTTCTAGGAAGATTCTGATTAGATACAAGAGGAAAATTTTTCACAATAAGAACAATCAGCTATTGAAATAATTAAGATGCAGCTGGACAGGGTGCTGAAACATGTTGTATAGACCATGCTTTTGCCAAGAAAGGTTAGACCAGATGATCCTTGAAGTCCCCTTCCAACCTGATATTCTGTGATTTTACAATTCTATGAGCTCTGCTTCATTGCCTCAGAGATTCCTGAGTATTGGAATGTATACTGCTTTGGTTGGATTTAGCCTTCTCAAAATTGCCTCTTTAGAAATTCAGGCCCATGGTATTTCTGAGCTCGCAGAGACCATCTCTAATTAGAGTACAGAAAAATGCATGCCTAAAACC
>VZTG01009130.1:543188-607992 GCA_013397845.1 Melanocharis versteri
CAAGGGGCACCCAGAGCGTGGTGGTGAACAGCTCCTTTTCAAACTAGAACCTTCCAGAAGTGGGGTCCCCCAGGGATCCATGTGGGGCCCAACGCTGTTTAATATCATCACAAATTATTTGGAAGATGGGATCAAGTGTACACTGACAAAGTTTGCCAATACCAAACTGAGTAGGGAAGTGGGCGTTTCAGAAGGGAGAGACAGACTGCAGGGAGACCTGGATAGGTTAGAAGAGTGAGCTAACAAGAACCTTATGAAGTTGAACAAAGACAAGTGTAAGGTCTTGCACCTGGGAAAATATAATCTAGGAGTGCAACATATTATGGAATCTAACCAGGGGTTAGAGATCAGTTCTGTAGAAAAGGACNATGGAATCTAACCAGGGGTTAGAGATCAGTTCTGTAGAAAAGGACCTGGTGGTCCTGGTGGACAACAAGCTCAATATGAGTGAGCACCATGCTGCTGCAGCAAAGAAAGCCAACAGGATGCCAGGCTGTGTCAAGAGCATCACCAGCAGAGATGCACTCTCAGTGCCTGTCAGACTGCACCAGGAATGCTGTGTGCAGTTTTGGTTCCTGCTGTACAAACAAAGGTGTGGAAAGGCTAGAGAAGGTACAGAGAAGGGTCACAAAGATGATCACATGACTGGGAAGCCTGCTGTGTGAGGAATGGCTAAAAGAAAGGTGTTTGTTCGGTTTTGAGAAAAGAAGGTTTAGGGCAGACCTTGATGCCGTGTTCCAGTATTTAAAGGGTGGCTATGAAGAAGATAAGAACTCTCTTTTTCACAAGGAGTCACATGGAAAAGATATGGGGTAATGGGTACAAGCTACTTCTAGGAAGATTCTGATTAGATACAAGAGGAAAATTTTTCACAATAAGAACAATCAGCTATTGAAATAATTAAGATGCAGCTGGACAGGGTGCTGAAACATGTTGTATAGACCATGCTTTTGCCAAGAAAGGTTAGACCAGATGATCCTTGAAGTCCCCTTCCAACCTGATATTCTGTGATTTTACAATTCTATGAGCTCTGCTTCATTGCCTCAGAGATTCCTGAGTATTGGAATGTATACTGCTTTGGTTGGATTTAGCCTTCTCAAAATTGCCTCTTTAGAAATTCAGGCCCATGGTATTTCTGAGCTCGCAGAGACCATCTCTAATTAGAGTACAGAAAAATGCATGCCTAAAACCTGATTCCCATGACATCAAGCTCTACCTCTCTTCAGTGATCTGCTCACTTTATCTAGAAAGAGACATCTATATAAAGATATATATGTATATTTGTGATAAGAGAGATATAGATTTATAAATATGCATATAAAACCTATGAATAGTAATAGATATGTTTGTGTAAACTTGAATTAGATTTATATTTGTCATATTGTGTAACAAAATATAAAACTGGGCCAACACAATATAAAACTCAATGCTAACTTTATTTTTAATAAATGCTGCTGGAAAATTAACCTTGGCAAGATCAATCTCAACTACTCCCTACACAGCCTTCGTAATCCTCTACTCTCTGGATTCTTCCTCAGAACTGATTTCTGTTCACATCTGCATGTACAGACAGGGAGAAACAAATGGAAAGGAATACACCACATACTCATATAGGAAAGTAGAATAAGTAAAATTTTCCTGCCCTGAAGGGTGCTGAAGGGGGACAGTTTTCACTCTGAGAAGGAATAATGGATGAGTCCAAAGAGTGGTTTCTCCTCATTTTTTCATTCAGGTTCAAAGTGTAGCTAATTGCAGTATTCCCAAGCAGTAGTCAGACAGCACGGGTGACTAGATTTCTTCCTGACCCACAAGACAGAAATATCTTTAAAGAAATTCCTTATTATTAAGAAAAATTCATTCTGCAAGGCAGAAGGAGTTCAAAAACCAAATAGTTATTTCTCTTCTATCTGCATACACATTAAAAAAACACAGATACTGGTACTGCTAGCATCTGCTCTCTCCCTCATATGTGTGTACTGGATCATCAGTCAGGCCTGGGATCTTTCTGGCCAGTCTGCTCATGCCCAGGTGTTAGACAGATCACAAGTAACACAGGGTCCTACAACATATTTCAGCTAAGAAACAAAGGGCCACTGTTCCATTACAGCACGCTCAACTGGGACATGCCAGATTTGGGACGTTCCTGTTGTCCTTCTTCCTGCAACCGTATTGCAGAATCCTTTTCTAGTCACCTGGGCTCACCTCAAGCATCTGCAAAAAAGCAGCAGATGTACTACAAGGCCTCAAAGCTAGCCTAAAGGAAAAAAAAGCCATAAATTGAACAGAACTGCCACACGGACTACTGACTTGCATCTGGGACAGGGCAAGCCTGGTTGTGTGTACAGAGTGGGGAACGAGAGGCTGGAAAGCAGCACCACAGAAAGGGACCTGGGGGTCCTGGTCACTGGCAAGTTGAACATGAGCCAGCAGTGCCCTGGCAGCCAGGAGGGCCAACCCTGTCCTGGAGGCATCAGGCACAGCATCGCCAGCGGGGCAAGGGAGGGGATTGCCCTGCTCTGCTCTGAACTGGGGCGGCCTCACCTTGAATATTGTGTGTAGTTTGGGGCACTACAATACAAAAAAGACATTAAAGTATTAAAGCACATTCAAAGGAGGGCCACGAGGATGGTGAAGGGCCACAAGGGGAAGCCTTAGGAGGAGTGGCTGAGGTCTCTTGGTCTGCTCAGCCAGAGAAGAGGAGACTGAGGGGAGAGCTTATTGCAGTCTGAAACTTGATTGTGAGGGAAAGCAGAGGGGCAGCTATCAATCTCTTGTCTCTTGTGCCCAGTGACAGGACTTGAGGGAATGGCATCACGCTGAGTCAGACTGGTTGAGTTTGCATATCAGGATGAAGTTCTTCACCTAGAGGGAAGCTGGGCACTGGAACAGGTTCCCCAGGGAAGTGGTCACAGTACCACTTGATTTCAGTAAGATTTTCATTGCAACCAGGTATTTTGGAGATGATCATGCTGGATAAAATGTGTAAAAACCAAGTCTCTAAAAGTCAAAGTTCTTTTAAACTTTTGATACAAATACAGTCCTTGGACAGTTACCTCGGGGGGATATCTTTTAAAAGACAGAGGGATATCTTTTTAAAATCTTTTACCAATTGTTTTTAAACAGACAGAAATCTTAGATGTATGCAGACCTGTAAACTATTCAAAGACTCTTACTAAGAACTATAGCTTCTTTATATACATGCAAAGAGCCTTTTAAAANAGGTTCCCCAGGGAAGTGGTCACAGTACCACTTGATTTCAGTAAGATTTTCATTGCAACCAGGTATTTTGGAGATGATCATGCTGGATAAAATGTGTAAAAACCAAGTCTCTAAAAGTCAAAGTTCTTTTAAACTTTTGATACAAATACAGTCCTTGGACAGTTACCTCGGGGGGATATCTTTTAAAAGACAGAGGGATATCTTTTTAAAATCTTTTACCAATTGTTTTTAAACAGACAGAAATCTTAGATGTATGCAGACCTGTAAACTATTCAAAGACTCTTACTAAGAACTATAGCTTCTTTATATACATGCAAAGAGCCTTTTAAAAAAACTATTTGAAAGCACTGGTTGCTTCCACTTACTTTCTAGCTCTCACTATTTATACCACCTCCTTTTGAAGAGGACTTATTTCTTCCATTCCAACTAATTCACATTAAGAGTTCCCACATCATGTAGTTCTGTCTTGCCATTCTCTCTTTGACAGGTTGCAGCATCAGCTCCCTTCAGAATAACCATCCATGAGACGCTTAAATAGTGTGACATAACAAACTCACTGTATGTCTTTGCCAATTAAGTCATTAAAATTTTATTATACTTCATTTTTTGGTTCTTCTCGGAACAGTAACTTTGTGTAACTGAAATGTCATCTCTCTATTTTTTTTTTCAGGGAAAAAATTAACTATTCCCAGTTTTTATCTCCTAATTTCTTTTCCTATCAAATTAGTAATAGCAATTATCACTCTTAAGATTAGAGTAGTCTGTTGATATCATGGTTTTATTACAGTTTCTCAAAGCAAAAAATCTAATTTTCTAATCAATTATTGCCCCAAAGTATCTATTATGATTGCCTTATTTAAAAGCTGCTAGTGAATCACATGCTTTTTTTCTGGTTTATGATCTTATTTAAATCTCCTTGCCAGTGTCTATGCTTATGTGAAATTCAAATTTCGGAGTACAAAAAGCTAAGCATAGAGGTTTGAACTCCACCTTCCAGTCAGAAGGAATTACTAATTTTACGAAAGTTTAACAGTTTATAGCAGGAATCTTGGATGGTTATCAACAAGGATCACTCTGCCTTCTACTTAGGGAACTCTACCCAGTAAAGCAGACAGGATACCAGAACAGCTCGAAGAAGTTCAGTAGAAGCAGTCACTAGTCCTCCAGAGATGCATTAAACTGACCCCTTGATTTATGACACGGAAAAGGAAGCTTGTAAAAACACTGAAGTTAAACTGGAGCGCTGAGGAAAGATTTTAAACAGAAAGATGCAACTATCCCCACAAGCAGGAACTTCTGCACTAGAGACTGATCTCAAGGCAATCTTTCTTCTGGAAAGCCACATTGTGGCTGCAAGGCCGGTGTCATGATGAGTTGTTATCTGATGAAAGTGGAGAAAAGCTTCTTGGAGCTGACTTAAGGCATCAATTTCTCTTCAGTTCTGTGCACCTAAGTCTGAAAGTTGTATATTACATAAATTTAGCTTTTATCTTAATTTATTCTATTAGTAATGCCAACGCTTACAACTTGAGGGTCTGAATCAGTTTCTCAGCACCACACATAGTAGAGCCAACAAAGGCAATTAAATAGTGTGCTCCTCCACATCTTTTCCCAGAGTGGGTCTGAGTAGGTACTGAAGTCTGTCAGTCTGTCTGTCAGTCTGGAAGGCTGCTCCTGCAGTGGTCAGAACTGGTCAGTGTCCACCTGGCATGCAGCAGTGCAGAGACTGCCTGAGCCTCACACAACTCCCAGCAGGCTGTTAACCAGTCACCAAGTGCTAAATAAACTTGTAAAACGAGTCAAGCTGTATTCTAATCTGTGCTGATGCTAAATTTAATTGTTCTTGTATCTTTCTGTCTCCAGTCAGCCTGCAAACCAGCTCTTCTATCTTTCTCACAATAACCAGGCTATCAGTGCTCATGACTGCTTGGAGAACACCACTGGAGTTCAGCCTGTCCTGAAACTTCCAGGATGATTGCATCCTTTCCTCCATCCTGTTATTAAGAAGTGCCAGAGATGGCACATCCCTCTGCCTCAAGACAACAAATGTAGTGACTATCTGGCAACATTAAACCAATTATTTGAAAACACCTCTTCACAAATCTCACGAAAACATATATAACCACTTCTTATGTGTTTTAATATTACAAAACACTACACCACCGAAAAAGTACTCGTCTTTTCTTGTAATCAAACTATTTGCGTTTGGTTAAAAAAATTACTATTAATTTTAAACATTCAGCATTACAAATATTTTATCAAACAAGAAACATTTCAAAGAAATTTCCATTAAAAATATCTTTCACAAGACAGCCCAATGTCTCCAGGGAATTTCTTGTTCAGAAAAAAAATAAATTAACAGCTTCCTTAATTAAAATATAATACAGTGAAGAATCAGTTTCTAAATTTAATTTTCTTTAAAGCACATTCTTTTACATTCCTTTTCCTGAAAAAAAATGCTCTATTATATTATTCTATAGTAGATATAATAGGAAAAAAAAAAGTGGAGTCGATGCCTGGCATGCATTTTAACAGTAACTATGAAAAAAAACCTTCCACCTATATACTATAAGGAAGTAGACAAATTAAATCAAGCAATCTGTGCACATAGCCCCTGCTAAAGTCAATTGGTACATATGAAAGGATAAAATGGATAAAGTGCCTTTACTGGAAAGCAAAACTAAATCTCTGTAGCAGAATGCCTTTCCTCTTTTTTTTTTTTTTTTAATGTTAAAGAGAAATAGGAGGGAACAGCCTGAGATACTCTAAAATAGGGGAAAAGACCAAAGAATATCGACCAAAACCAAACAACAGTTTCAGAAATCCAGTTAAGCTTAGTTACAAGGAATTGCACACCGACATCAAAAGCAGACTCCCTTCAGCAGTTGCATAAGGAAGAGATAGCTTGGTTGGGTAGTAATATTGCCAAAGTGAAATACTTGCATGTACAGGGCATGTACAAGACTAATACAACACTTCTGGAGATGCAAAAGGATACAGGTCTGCAGCTAGCCTCTTACATGGGGGAAGGCTTCGCTTACCACTAGATTGCTGATGTAAAAATGAGTGACTGTGAATAGAGTGAAAGGTCTGCAAGCATTTTAGCATTACTTGTGAAAAGATAATTCTAATTTCTCAGCTATTATTGGCTGCAAGTATTCCCTGATGTAATTATGGAGTAATAGCTGAGAACCTGATTGTAACCAACAGTTAGTAGTTTGTTGCTAACAAGGCAAACATGACAAACAATTTTGAGGCAATTATTGTCATTACAAGCCACACTCAATTGTTCAAGGCAAGCGTAATAGAAAGTGACAGTTGTGCAGCTGGGAGCGTGGTGAGGGAAAAGAGATTGTTCTCTGGTTGCAACAGACCACTCAGACTCTAGCAGAGAGTCTGCTCAATGCATAATTCATGTTTAATAATATTTTAGTCTCCAAAGCAATTTACAGTATAAGATAAGGAACAAACAGAGACATGTCAAAAAAAGAACGCAAGTTCTTATAAGATGGAATAAGACACACAGAAGTAACATGGAGCAGGGGGGAGATATTCACTAAAGCCAACTCACAAGATGCTTGCAACTAGCAAATGTAAATACAGTAACTACATATTTAAAGAGTCAGTTATAAAAGCAATCCATTTGCTATGCTTCAGTGAGATGGGTACTCATGTCCAAATCCTGGGTTGAGACCACTGTATGATCAGGTAGGTCCAGGAGGACGGAAGGAGTGCTCTCCACAGAAAAACATTGATGATTAATTCTGAACAAATTTGAATTGCTTGTAGAGTCAAAAGAAGATTTTCATCTCCCATACAATAGAAGTGCCTCATGTATCAGCTCAGTATTCTGATGACAATGCACAGAGCAGCTGCCTCGTCAGCAGCCAGTCCATTAAAATACTTGATTTGCTGAAAATTCCACCCAGCTCTCCTTAATGATGTTAAGGGCTGAAAGTTTCTAACGCAGCTGCAGCAACATTTCAAGCTCTTGCTCAGGCTCAGTAAAATTCATTGTCAGTGACATTGTAGCACTGCTCAAGTGTCATTACCGTGTCACTCGTAGTGCCTTTTGCACTGATAAGGCATCATTTCTAAAGAAGCCATTAAAACACCACTGAAACTAGATTTCCAAAATTCTCTGACTTTCTGGTCATGTTTCACCATTTTCCTCCTCTTTCTTAAATCACAGAATTATAGAATGTTTTGGGTGGAAGGGACCTTAAAGATCATCTAGTTGCACCCCCCTGCCATAGGCAGAGACACCTTCCACTACAATGCATTGGTTCATGCAAACAGTAATCCATCAAACTAAATCTGATGAGCTAAATCACTCCAGGTGTAGCTCCACTGAAGCAAAATAGCATTGCATGCCAGTTCCTCAGGTACACTTTGACTCTGCTTAAGTGAAGATGATACTGATTTTCTCAGACAGGGCAACATATAACAACTAACTCCCTGTCTAAAGACACCTCTGTGATTTTGAGATCTGTGACACACTTCAGTGCAGCCCATAGACTTACTCAGAAACATGTATGTGTGACTGCACTGTCTTTTGCTTTACTCAGTAAGAAAGCTGGTTCTTGCAAAAGGTGGCAGATCAACAGCTGCAGAGACAGGAGACCTTAGCTTCTGTACGTCGCATCTGTACTCCTTTTCCACTGCCATGAGACAGGCAGGTATCTTAGATTTTCACTCTCAGGAAACTAGTATTTATCATTTCACTCTTAGTCATAAGAAGTGAGATTATTGCCCAAAATATTGTAAATTTCAGTGGCTTGAACAAGACTGGAAAGTCTGAATGCATCACAAAATTGTCAGATCGCCTGGTCCTAGCTCAAATGTAATTTTAAATGGTCAGCCATTTCACCAAAGAAAAAAAATAGTAATGGTTTTTCTATCCTCTTTGTAAGCTAACATCCTTAATCAGCCAAAGCCTCACTATTAAGGAAAAATTACCCTTTTCTTCAGAGTAAAATGCTTATTAACTTTGCATGTCCAATGTCTCGTATAAAGTATAAGCATTATAAGCAACTTTGATAGCATTATAGCTTTGTCGATATGGATCTACAAATTGCAAATAAAACCAGTCAAGTCACAAAGAGTCCCTAAAATAAAAAGGCTTTCCAAAAGTATATGAGGTTGCATCTAGGAAAACTGGCAGACTGCTTTTTATTTTATTTTTAATATTTTTATTCAGGCTTTATAACTTCATGTGGTAATTTCAGCCTATCCCATATACCACAGAAATGTCAGGTGCTTTGTTTTGAAGTCTAAAGAAGCAAAGGTTTTTAGTTAAAGACATCCAAACTCTTCAAACAGTTTGGCTAACCTTTAGTGAGCCTTTACCGAAGTCAAGTGGACTTAGACCTCATACAGAACAAGGACATTTGTAAAACCTTTCAGTGCTTGAACAAAAATTAAAAGCACAATACCTCTTGATGTAAATTGATTTTATAAATTAATGTAAGGTAAATTTTCCACTGAAAATTCTTAATTATCAACAAAAAGGTTGCCATGGATTTAATGCTGGGAATCATCTGCTCTCGTGTTGGCTTTGCTACCGCTCACTTTACTCAAGATCAAGAGCAGGGCCAATACATTGTCAACAGCAGAGACGATTTACTCCATTATGCTCTTTCACCAATCTGTCTTCACTTTGGCCTGCAGTTGGTGCTTGGACTCATATATCTTGAACTTAAATTGCTTTGAGAAGAAAGAAAAGTCAACGCTTTAAGACAGGGAGTCCAGGTTTCAGTGGAATAAAGGCAAAAGCAGAAAGAAGTACAACAGTACAACAGGTTCGGAATGAGAAGATGAATTAAATTCTTGGCTTGGACTTAGTTCAGAGAGAAAAATCAACAGCAAGTCGGTGATCTTGAATAGACAGTCAGTTTTGACAACTTAATCAGCTAATGTTGCTTATTTCAGGTGAAGCTGTTGTGTAGAGATTATAGCTTTGATGCAGAAAACAGGTATTTAGATGACTGACTCCAATACTTGCATCTGTCACAAACACCAAATGAGTGAAAGGAATAGTTAATGTTAACAGCCAGGTTTCCTAGATCTATATTGTGTAAAATGTGGGAATTTGAACATGCCAAGGAAAGAGAACTGGCACCATCCGAGTGATCACAAACTACTCGAAGACATAATCCTCTGTTGCATTAGAATATTATTGCTCACTTTTCTATAAATTGGGAAAAAATATAACCAGGAAAATCCTATTAATCTCTACATCTAAATTTTCAGCACAACCCCTGTTAAAGGTTGACTTCTGACATATTTTATCATGGCTATCTCCTGTAAGCTCCTATATGTCCCCACAGAGTGCCCATTAGAGGCAGTTGCATATAAATATGTATAAACATGTAACTATAATTTTCTAAAAACTAGATTGAAGAGAACACAGTCCCTCCACCCAAACCCAGACTAATCATTGATATGTTTTAGTACACCTCAGAGCACTGAGAAATACTGAAAATAAATCAACCCTGCATCTTTCACAGAGTTACAGTCAAATAGTCTCATCCCTGATTTTACTTGATAGCTCACATAGTAAAAAAACAAGAAAAAACGTAATGTCAAATTTATACTTAATTCTCCTCACTTCTAGGGTAGTACATGTCCTTAATTTCCTCTAATCAGAGCATCCCCCTACATATCTCTTGTCTTGGTAACTAATGTGCAACCACAGTGAGGAGGGAAACACACCCAGCTGCTCTGCCCAGGGCTCCAGCTAACAGGCAAGGGCAACAAAAGTCCCATTTTCACTCAGGGTAGAAGCTGCTGCTGCTCCTTTGAAGACCTATCTAGAGGTCAGTTTTTGCTACAAAAATAATTTTTTTTAACAGGTTGAACCACTAACTTAAAAAATGAAAAAGCTCCTTTATTTCCAACTCAGTTCACAAACCTCGCCTGCCGTCTGTGGTCTGAGACAGGCAAAAGGGTTTGATCCAGCAACATCAGAGTCCCGAGAGCATTATTAAGAGAAGGGAGAATTAAAAGATAGCTCTCAAGTGGAAGGTTTGCCTGCAGATGAGTTGCACACAGGGCTCACTCCAAAGATCCAGCTTAGGACACAGAACTGTGTCATGTCTAGGGAAGCAAGAAAACAGGGGCAAGCAAGAGCAAGCAAAAGAGAAAGGAACACATGAGCAATTTGCAGCTCTATTATCCAGCTGTCTGCTAGAGAAAACACCTCTGAGGCACTGGCAAGCAGAGAGCCATACCCCATTCCCAGCTGGGGAATGGACCAATTGCAAATAAGAGCTCCTTCCCTTTTCTAACTCCCCAGGGAAAACCAGCAGCCCTTTTCCAACTCCTACCTCGTCGTTGCAGCAGCCCTGCAGGTGCTCAGGATGCTATTTTCAGCCATTCACCAGCAGGTGTGACTCAAGACCCTGTTATTTAAAAGCGTACAGAGGCTAATTTAAAGTGGGAACTGTCCTTAGTAGTATTGCAGCAACTTCAGTACCATGGATACAATTCACCAACTCTCCACACTTTTCATTACTTCCTCAATTCCCTGTACCCTTTCCACCTAATGAGCTTAATACAAGTATCAGGAAGCCTCAGTCCACTTGCAGAGCCCAGGACTTTTGTGCAGTACCAGCACCCATCTACTCTGAGCAAATATGCACCTTCTGTCTCTGTGCCCTTCCTCCTCAGCATTTTTCTCACCTACCATGGCATTTCTGGGTGAAGAAGTTTATTGCTTTCAGCTGATGCTGTGAGTTGCTCTCATATTCACCTTTATTCTATTCAGGTTCAAGCAACCTAACTGTGAGAAACAGGACACAGTATTGGGCTGGAAGACATTGAGAAACCTCAGGTCAAATTTTCTAGTATGAGCTCTGTAATGGAATCGCAGAGAAAAATACATGTCTAAATAGGATGCAAGTACAGCCCCAAGGGATGAGGCTATGAATACATCCTATTTCTTTTACATAGACAGTGTCAGCGTTCTGATGCTCTGATAAACTGAACTGGAAGAGGAGCCTCCATCTATCCCGCCATAGCATGGCCCAGCTCACTATTATATTTGCCTAGGGTACACAGACTGTTTATATTCCAGTACCCAATCAGTTCAAATCCATAGGAAAAAAACCAGGGGATGTCCCAAAATATTCTCATGCTACCTCACATGGAAAGCCAGATGAGTAAAGTGATTAAACACATCACCTTTGGATACACTGGAGCTGTCCTTAATCCACCCCAGGCAGCAGTTTTCCTAATGATTCTCATTAGCAAATTATCCTCCCAAAGAGGGCGTGCTTGGGGCAGCAGGAGACCTGTGCTGTCCCATTGCACCCCAGACACCATTTCCAACTGCATGTCCACAGGCAACCTTATGCAACAGCAAGTTTTCACCTGCCAGGATGCAGCAAACACATTTCAGATGAGGCAAATGCCAAGTGTCTTTATCTATAGGCTGAATGTTGTGGCTGACATAAACTTTCATAGACATACAGAATGTTTGAGGGAAGGGAGCAAGAATCACTTTAGACACATAGATTCGTGCTTTGGTGATGATTTTAGTGTGCGCATGCTATAATTAAGAATTAAATTTGTAAAATTTTACAATGCAGCCTGTGACAGCAAAAGGGATTGTACTGCTAAATTCATTGAAGCTCCCTTTTATTTTCCCTCCTTCCTGTTCCAACTTCCCTTCCTCTACCTCTCATATTGTTTATTTTCTCCCAATCTTCTTTTTTCCTGCCCTCTCCTATCATTCTTCTTTCCCCCCATTTCCCTCACGTCTTTCTGCTCCTCCTTCAGCCTGTTTTCCCACATCTGAAACAGCAGTGTTGCTATAACCAGCCACACTTAGGTTTGCTACCTGACAACAGCTAGCAAAGGAAAACCATGAAGCAGGAAGAGAGCTGCTATTTCAAATCTCTCTATCAGAAGATGCTTTAGCCAGAAGATGCAGCAAAAAATAGGATTGCCTTATGAAGGTGAGCAAGTACCATCTGGGAGGAAAGGAAGGAAAGCTGAGAGATTTAAAGCCATACTGTAAGATCACACTACCTGAAGTTCAAAGACCACAGTGGATTTATTCCCCATACATTTCAAATAGCAAGTGTCAGGTTTGCAGCATTTTATCATTCATACTTAGGTTCTAATATGATTAGATGTGGCACATGAATCTGGCTGCAGCAGGTGTTAAGATATGTATGACAGACATTTCTTCACAGGTTACTGTACTGAGCTATAATTTTTATTTCAGACATATGCATGCATGCAATTATTATTAAGAAACTACACATGTGAAACTTCTACAGCATTGTATTGCACTGAAAGCCAGATACATTAAAAAATGGCATCTTCCGAAGTACCCCTGAAACCTCTAAGTTAGCAGTATTGCTATAATATATTATCCCTGTGAAAAGTCAAACTTCAACAGGAA
Organism: Melanocharis versteri; assembly: GCA_013397845.1. Classification (NCBI taxonomy): domain Eukaryota; kingdom Metazoa; phylum Chordata; class Aves; order Passeriformes; family Melanocharitidae; genus Melanocharis; species Melanocharis versteri. The sequence continues at coordinate 555,820 of VZTG01009130.1, forward strand.
AGTGAACTAACTTTGCATACATCATGTGCATCAGAACTGCTCCCTTAGTGAATGTATGTAGACAGAAATTAAGTTAAAAGTTGAAAAAAAATTGTGATAGCTTGAGGACACTTGAGGCAGTTGTGGTTAGAATCTGGCCTATCAAATTATCACAGACATCCTACTCCTTTATTTGTCTGGAGAGCAACCCAGCTGAAGATCCAACCCATCACCAAATCCTATCAGCTGCTATGCACCACACCCATTCTCACCTAAATATCTCACCAGCTAGCAAATGACCATGATGCATGAAGTGCAAAGAATCCAGGTTAGCTGTCAAATCCCATATATTTAGTGTTCCAGAGAAATATAAGAAGCACTTCTGATTCGGCACGTGTGATCAGGATATTCCCAAGCAGCAAGTACAGAATTCCCATGTGTTGTTTCTAATAGCAATAGAATGGACACGCACTTTGGGTGCTGTGCATTCATGTACCACTCGTGAGCCACTGTCACAGTCTGTAGCAGACAGGCTATTTGTGAGCTCCATAATCCAGAAGAAAGCTCATTCCAAACCAGGCTCATTTACTTGCTATATAACAAGGGCTGGAACCAAAGATTACACATCCATGCACCTTCAGTGCAAAGTAAGTCAGTTTCATCTCTGACCAAAAAGTAGCTTTGTGTTGTAAACAAGAAACAAATAACATTCAAATGTACAATGCTGCTCGCTGTTTTCTCATATTTTGCCTCTATTTCCTTATAGGAATTTGTTGTTTTCATCCTTTCTTCTGGATGTCACATCCCAGTTCCTATCTCTCGAATAACCAGCTTCTGTGACACTACTCTCCCTCCTTGTGAAAACAACTTTCTCAGCTTTCTGGGTTGCCTCAGAAAGGTTTGAGTTTCATTTCTTTTTATGCCTCTGTATGATCAGACTACAGATATATATAGAGAGAAACAGTAAGATAATACTACTTAACATATAGTGGTCTAAGCATTCACCTGTTGCCTAAGCAACAAATAAATTAACCTGCAAAAATCCCCTAACTTCTTCTTCTTATTCTTCTTCATGGTGAGATATAGGGAACATGTATTTCAAATTACCTAGTGAAACACACTATGAAGAGAAGCATATTCTACATGAAAGCGCAGAATGGGAAAAAAGACAAGGCAATGCCACATTTTCTGTACAAAATGAGAGCCTTACCATCCTGCTGGCCCTGGAGGTTCTGAGGACTTTGCATTCTCTCCTCCAGATTTGAGCTGAGGTCAGAGTTCACAGCTGACATTCTAGTTGAGTCACTCATATCAAACTCATCACTTTCTATAGAACTTTCATCCTGCAAATAGAAAGAGACATGTCAGAAAACATGGTACACTGTTCACATTATATGTGCAGTTCATTCTCTTCCTATTTGTTTCACTCACACCTCGTGTGGAGTGTAATCATGCTAAATATTTTTGTACTTAAGAAAACAAGCAGAGCATATCAAGAAGAGGAAGGAAAATACAGCACTTATGTGGTATGATAATCTGACAAAAGTAATTTGTTCAACTATGAAGACACTACATAGTAGTTCCATAGTATTTTCCAGAAAAGAATTGGTAACTAGACATCCCATACCAAGCCCTTGTTATTCAAATTTGACTGAGGAGACCTCCCTATATTCCCTGTCTGAATCCTTCACCTTTCCCACATGGAAGTCGGTAACCCTGTGAATGATCACTGTCCTGGTTTGGGCTGGGATAGTTTTCTTCTTAGTAGCTGGTACAGTGCTGTGTTTTGGATTTAGGGTGAGAATAATGTTGATAACACACTGATGTTTTAGTTGTTGCTAAGTAGTTCTTAATCTAAATCAAGGACTTTCCAGTTTCCCACATCCTGCCAGCGAGCAGGTGCACAAGAAGCCAGGAGGGAGCACGGCCAGGACAGCTGACCTGAACTGGCCAAAGGGATATTCCATACCATGGAGCATCATGCCCAGTGTATGAGCTGAGGGGAGTTGACCGGAGGGGACCAATTGCTGCTGAGAGGCTGGCTGGGCATCATTCAGTGGGTGGTGAGGAATTTTATTTGGCATCACATGTGTTTCTTGTGTTTTATTCCTACTTCTCTCTCTCTGCTTTCACTACAATTAGTAGTAGCAGTAGTAGTAGTATATTTTAATTTGTTTAAATTATTAAACTCTTCTTATCTCAACCCCTGAGTTTTTACTTTTTTCTTATTTTCTCCATCATTCCACCAGAGCGGGGAGAGGAGTGAGCGAGCCACTACATGGTACTTAGTTGTTGGCTGGGGTTAAACCACAAAGACTCACAGGAAGATATTTCCAAATGGCAACTTGCCCTAGTAAGAATCCATGACCAAATTCCCTTGATATGATGTCACACACTGTGTTTAAAGAAGCATCTATGAAAATTAGAAATCTTATAAAAGTTCTGAGCATGTTCATGACATTCAGCGGCAAATAAAAGTAATATAATCACAGGAGAATCACTGCAAATTTTTTCTACATTATACATCTTTAATATGATTTATCCATCAAGTCCAGTTACAGAGCATTTAACAAGGATGATTAAAAGGGCAAAAAGTAAAAATCCTGATAGTTATCCCCATTTATAAATGCAAACAGTTTTGGACCTAGTCCAGAAAATATTCAAATACATGTTTGACTGCAGTCGCCTCAGGCCCACTGAAGTTCACACATCCACTCATGGATTAGAAATTAAGTATCCACAAGTCTTGCTCTGGAAATGGCTCAGGCAATATATCTCGGTAACAACTTCTCTGAGATGGTTACTTCTGTTAAGAAAAGTACTTCAAAGAACTTTGAGAAAAATGTGGCAAATAGTTTTGTATGTCTTGAAAATGTTTGAAATATTTTTCCAATTCACTTTTTTTACATTTTCATCAAAACAGGATAAGACAGGATTCTGACTATTTTTCTGAGTTGTTCACCAGGACTGACCTGGAAAAATAGCAATCTTTAGAATATGATTTACTGTGTACTTGTTGTGAAGTGGATACTACAGGTATTAATATAGCTGCTTGCTTCCTTCTGAGTGCTAAACCCTTAAATGAGTTCCTCCCCTGGGTCTCAGCAATGTTTCCAGTTTGCATGGACACTTGTCTTATTTTCAGGAAGCAGGTTCCCTGCAGTAATGACTCATGTTAAATTAGGATGAAGTACTGCAAATGGCATTCAGGAGCAAGAGTGGTACAACACACAAGGTGAGGCTGCTCTGAACTGCCACAGCAGGACAATGACAAGTAAGGAAATAAACATATCTTGTTCTCAGGGATTTGTAAAAAAACAAATGGAAGAGTGAGGGCTTCTCTAACAGGCACCTGCCTGTCTTGCCTTACATAAGGTAGGAGCACCCCAGTTACAGCAGCAGCAAACACCCAAACACTGCCCTCACAGACAAACCCTGGTGCCCACCAGCCTCCTGCCCCAGACAGACAGGGCCAGGGCACATGCCAGATGGGTTTGAGATTTAGGCAAAATGCACTCTGCTTGTTCAAAGAGCAAGATAGGAAAACAAACTCCCCCGGACCTTCTGGATTGCTATGTCTCTGTTAAAACACAGGGGTATTTCTCATTGAATCCTGCAGGAACCAGCAAGCAGCAGCTTACATATTTCAGTTCTGAGGCTAGGCAATTTGATGGGCTCACAGAAAGGGAGCTCTGGCTGACACTTGCATAGTTATAAAACAACACACGTAGGCAGCCTCTGTTTGCCTTCAGCACTCTGGAATACCTCCACCTCACTTCCCAAACTGTGTAAGCATCTATCTGAATCTGCATGGACACATAGGCATGGGAGCAAAAGTTGAGAACCACTGGCATCTTTATAGCAGCTGCAGCACAGCTCTAAGTTACCACACAGTGGGGAGTTCTCCTTTTAGATGAAGCCTGTTTCTCTCTCATCAATGGTCTCAGCTTAAAAATGTGGAATTGAGGATGAGAGAATTAGGAGGCTTTCAGTCATTGTGCTAGCTAGCAGTGGGATCTAAGTTTACTCCCGTCTCAATTCCGCACAAGAATTCAGATATGATTGATTAAATCTTTCCTACAAACCCAAGCCTGTTTTTTAAGTGCATGAAGTAGTTTGAACCAGATATCCTGCTACTTTGTACTACAACATTTTCACTGTCATTTTGTTCTCAGGGCACCCAATGTACAGCCCGGGGAAAAAAGAAAACCTTGGCAAAATTCCACCTTGAGAAAAGACATAAGGATGATCTTGAGAACTTTCCTTGTGCCCACTCTGCCATGGAAAAGTCATTATTACTAAAATATACAAAAAATTACTCTCATAAATCCAGAACTTTCCTTGTGCCCACTCTACCCTAAAAAAGTTATTATTGCTACAACATATAAAAAATTAGTTTCATAAATCCACTGCTGCAGGCATTTCATACACAGTGACAACAGAGCTGCAAAACCGAGGTGGGCAGGGAAATACCAAGCAATGTTAAGTCTTGCTGCCTCCATATCATTGCCACTGGCTTGTCTAGATGGAAAACTGGTTTAACAAAAATCTCAGTCATCAGACCAGAAAGACTACACCAATACATTTGGGCTACAGAAGCTCTGTGGCATGTGGTCCTGATCCAGCATGAGTGCTTGACCCGGTTGTGGAAGTAGTAATTCTCAAAGTGAAGAGGTGTAGAAACCAAGGAGTCCTTTAATTCCTGAGGCTGCTGCAGAATAAAGCCTCTTCTCTCCTGCTTCTTGAAACCCTGCTTCCAGATCCCTGAAACAATCAGGAGACTCAATAGAAGGAAAAGATGACCAGGCTGTATTTATGCATTAAGAACTTTGAGTCGGGGATCTCTCCCCACACCCTCTGCAATTAAAAAAAAAAAAAAGGCCAAACTGAAACAAGGGTCCTGATATTTCTAGAAGAGTGATGAAATCCCCATTCTAGGGAGTGTTGAATAATTCATGAAATCTCTACCAATAGCCCATATCTACTTATTGGGAAAACAAATCTGGCTGACTCTGCACAGGTCAGAAATCAGTCTTGACATAATCCAGCTGGTAAGGTTGTTTTTGAAGGCTTTCTTTATTAAAAAATATCTTGCAGTTGGATGGAAAGACACAGAATGCAGAACTGGTTTTTTGGCTGGCACATAGCTGAGCTTCTATTTGGCAGCTTAAGTGGTAAATGAACAAACTTCTAGCAAAATGAGGTTACTACAAATAATTTGGTATGTGCCTGTCAATCGAGGAAGCACTTCTTAAGATCTGGGAAAACTCCAAATAAATCAGAGAAAGCAAACAATCTTTGAGAAGAAATAAATACAATTCAACCCCAATATTCTATGAAGAAGCTTGATTCTCAGTCTACTTTCCTTTCTTCTTTTCTTCTGCCTTTTTATCCAAAATTTCAAAAGCAACTCCTACTCTTAGTACTAAGATTTTTGCCTTAAAGGTTTCAACTGATGTTGCCAGAACTTTAGTCTCTGTCAGTACAATGTGTTGCATCATGGTTGCTAACCGTGAGAACACCATGGCATTCACTTCAGCTGTTGATGGTATTGGTTTCTAGAAGCAGAAAACAGAAGCCACTGCTGGGCACAGAACTAAGTCTCGAGTGAACGTGCTGCCCCCATCACCCTTTCCACTGGTCCAGTGAAAGAGCACCTTCAGGCAATTCAAAGTACAGCTCACTACCCGCAATCACAGAAGGCTCATAAGCCATATTTTCTCTCAATCTAATTGCTTGAAAACAACCCTGTCTTGGCTTCAGACTGACTGTTCTAGCAACAAAATTATAAAGATGGGATCAACAATCATCTTCACTTCAGTTTCCTAGCTACCTCAAAGACAAGCACAAAAGAACACAGGAGAACAGAAAAACGAAAGATTTCAGGTTTTACCTCATCTTGCTGTGAGTTTAGTAGTTGCAGCTTCATATGTTTCATATAAGCCATAGTAATGGGCATGTTGTAATCAATCATACTGGTCACCAAAGTTGGAGGTTTTCCATTATCTGCAAAAAAAAATAGTTGCTATGCATTATATGTTAATTGTGGAAGCTGTGTCAGCCTACTCTGCAGTCAAGTCAGACTGTTATGTCATTTAGCTCTAACTTTTGCATTTTCAATTGCTTGTAGGCTGTACAAATGGAAGTCTCCCAAAGAAAAAGGAAAACCAAGTTCAAACCCTGAAAATTGATGAGTTTTTCTACCCTAAATGACTACAGCCCATATACCCTATCTGTTCCTTATGCTTAAGCTCCCATATAAACATTTCCATAGCAAAATAAATTATTTCCTCCAGATAAAATCATCTTTCTGTTGAGGGTGCAGATGGTATTACACTCCATCCTTAGTGAAAGCAGAAGATTCACTACCTTCCTGCTTAAGTAAATGAGATGATCTGACTTACTGAACTGTTACAGTCTACCAAATTTATATGAACCCTCACTTAAGCTAGGAAAATATAAATGGGTATTAGAAATAAAATTACTTTACATCCCACTATTTGACACTAAAACTACCTTTATGATCCGCTCCATCTGGGTTTAAATGCATTCTTTTCTGGCACTCTGAGCAGCTCATTAGAAATCGTGTCACCGCTTCTCTCGGTAGGAAGGCATAGGTCTCTGAAATCTGAAATTAATAACAAAATATAGGTGTTATTATGTAAGCTGATTGAGCATGATTTAACAGACCTGATCATCATATTTCCAAATAAGGCACATTATCTTTTAATGCCAGGAAGCACAATGAAAGCATGTTTTGCATACTATGAAGGATTTCAAGAAATATCTCTCCAATCTGCCTACTTATCATCTAATGGCTACTAACAGTTCGTACTGAACAAAATTCCACTTATATTGAAAAGGGTGCTGTTTTCTGTTTACAATTCATTTCAAATTCCTTTCAGCAAAAAGATTCATACATAACAGCTATCCCACTGTGAAATGGTATCCAAAAAAGTTGAAGAGAGACCTTTTCTTAATAGCCAATGCCAAAAAAAGAAAGCGCTTGTTTTAAGTGTTCTATTTATTTTTGTTGTACCAATACACAGACAGATACAGGATTTGGTGTATTAGCAGCAATGAAGGTTGCCTTATTATTTTAACTTTGTACTTGAATTTTTTGTGAAAATATTCTTCAAAAGCTTGTGGTTTTATACTTTGGAGTACCTACATTATTTTTACTAATAGTTAAAGAATTTGTGAATCAGTTGATTTTAGACACTCTGCTTTATTTGGCAATATCTTGGGACAAGAGATTTTAATTGTTTCCTAGTTTCAACCATATCATTTTTTCTAACCACATACTCACAAGCAGGTATCAGAGGGGATTTTTTCTCTTTTGAAAGGGGAGAGGAGGAAGCAGTCATTGCTGGTTTAAAAGATTGCATTCCTCCCACCCCAAAGGATGCATCTGTCTTTATAGACATTTTGCCTTGCTGAAAAGGACCTGGAGGTTGGTGCCAAGCTGAAGATGAGCTAACAGCATACTCTCTGTTCACAGACAAACTACATCTCATACTGGCTGCTTTAAGTGCATGGCCAGCAGATCAAGAAAAATTATTATCCCTCTCTACTCAGTGCTGGTAAGAAAGCAGCTGGAAAAACATGCCCAGGTTTCCCCTCACAGTTCACAGGTCCCCTCCACACTTCAGGAAGGCTGCTAAGAAGCAGGAGATGGCTCTGAGCCAGGCCATCATAGCAGCTGGAATCTAAAGGAAACCTTGAAGGAAAGGTTGAGGGAGATAGATTTGTTTCATGTAGGTTATGAGGTCAGGAAAGATCTAACTGTAGCCCACCACTGTCTTAAAGGGAGTTAAAAAACTGTAGAGAAAAACATTTTATAGTGTATAACCAGGCACAACAACAGTGGTGTCTCGGGATATTCAAACCAGACATCAGCAGAAATTCTTACACTCCAGTGCACTGGAGCAGCTTTATCAGATGGGTGGAGTTTGCTGAAAACATCCAAACTTGGATGTTTTCAAGCCAATAAAAGGCAAATCCATGGCTTTTCTGTGATTCCTTATATATGTTGATGTATATACACTGAACAGTGCAAGTGTTGTAATGAATCCCTAGCCTTTCTTCTCCCAACTGTGGTGGCTATCTTACTATGGAGATAATCCTTACAGAAAGACCAAGTCCCAGCAAGAGAGATTAAGAGAGTGAGTTGTTAATCTGCTTGTACTCCCCTACTGTAAAACCTAGAGCAGGATTTGATTTCCTATCAAGCACTATGCTGAGATGCAAGTCTCAGCAGGAAATGAAGAAGAATGGAGATAGTGTGTATGAAAGTGTGGCTACAGAAAGGACAAGATAACTTTATTTAACTGGATGTAAATGGGATTACATACTGTCCAAATCACTTCTGCCCTTCACAAGGGTGCTAAGAGGAGGAGGAATGGTCAGTTTTAACTCTTCCACTTGGCTTGTCACCTACTTAACCTGTGTTGAATCTTACATTTCCTAAAACTCCATGGACCAAATTTACCAGTGCCAGTATTTCTGAAAATAGGTGGAGTTTGTTAGTGTTTGTTGACGTGATGTGTGTCGTGTCAATACATAGAGAGGATGCATTATAAAATGGGAATGCAAAATATACCATCATGTTTATAACATTGGTTTTTAGGCTGTTTATTGTTGTTGTTTCCTTATATAACAGAAATCTTCTTGGGGAGGGAGAAGAGAATTAGTATAAAAGCAAATATTGTTCTGTGATGAAAATTGGCACAGGTTTTTTCTGGGCCTGAAACAATTTTTCTGAAAATTGAGGAGCTAAATGAAGCCACTTCTGAATGGGAGATACTACTGAGAATGTATTTTTAGGTTATTTTTTCCTGTTTTTTATACCCACAGAACAGATGCTTATTTACCTTTCTAAACATGAAAACACTGGTCATACTCATGCTTTATGGAAACTAAAAAAAGAACCTAAAATCAGCTAGAATTCAGCATTGAAAAAATTGGAAAGTGCACATACGCAGCAACCTCTCTCTGATAACATTTAAAATGTTTAGCACTGTATTGAAATTAATGGAGCTTACCCATGGATTCATTAGTACCTGCATTTGATAGGAACACTCCATTTATTTTAATCAAGCATCTCTGTCAAAATTCCAGTTCTGCTCAAACAAGATGAAATTCCTCCATGGAGAGAAGGTGAGCTAAGGCCCAGATTTCATAGGTATGCTCCACTGACTATAAGGGAACCGGGTTTTATAACTAAATTTGTCCACAGAGCAGATGCTTGTGTCTCCAACCTCCCACTGCAACACAGTTTTAAGGATGCCCTTCCCTAAACAACTCCAGATTTCACCAAATTCCTCCCCTGTTTATTTTATAATTTGAATTAATCACTGACATTCCTAGATTTCAGCCTGTATAAATTGGCATAACACAACGGGAATCACATTAAAAGAGATACATAAGGGGCATAACCCACAGTATTCCTTAATCTTGTTGCCTGAATATATAGAAAAGAAAGGCCTTTCCAACTTTCACTGCCAGAAAGCTTATGAATTGCCTCCCCCCACCCCACAATTTCATGCACCCAACAGTGCAGGCCCTTGTTTGCCTTTCATATCTACTTTATAAGATGCAGATAGCCACTTGCTTGTTCTGGCCAAGCTTTGAACCAGCTGCAGCCCAGAAATGCTCAACCAAATTAGCACAAGGCTGAACACGAAATCCTATATTTCAGCTCTCAGTAGAGTTTACCAGGTTGTGCACAAGACTGGACTGATGTATTTCACGGAGCTAGCTTGCATGTGGGTGTTTCAGTGCACAACTGGGAGGCCTATGACATATATATATGACAGTTACTATATAGAAATACCTGAGTGGCCTGACTTCATCAGGAAAAATTGTTTCTGTCCTTTATTCTCTCCAAAAGAAGGCAGTAATGACTCAGTCCTTGTTGATGCTGTATCCTCTCACTGCCTTCAGTGGCCCAGCTCCTAGCCCTCTTCTCAAGGCTATTAGCTAATAAAATATACAGCCAGACCACCTTTTTCAGTGATGTGATGTGAAAAAAGAATATTGGTTTATTGTAAATCCACACCAAAAAAAAAAATTAAAAATGCACACACTTCTACATTTTAAGAAAAAATAAAGCCAGAAAAATGAAGTGGGGGATATTGCATTATTTACATCCATACACTGACAAATCAGACTGGCATATTTTTGGCATGACTTACAAGAAACTTCTTATGCACATGCCCATTCCAATCAAAGACCAATGAGTGCTGATTTACCATATTGATAAAATTACTTGGGTTGTTTAAAAAAAAAAAATTAGAAGTATACTCTTCTCAGATATGAAGCTCTAGAAGTATTCTTATGGGATTCCTTACTCTTACTAGTGTTTTTATTGCACATTAGTATATCTTCTGCTGCTTGTAGAGATGTGTTATCTCATAACTGGATGTATTCTGTATCATGGAGAAATGCGAAAATAAGCAGATTCCAGCAGGTCTGTGTTTAGGTATTGTGTACTAGGTACAGCTCTTACAGCTAAATGCTTTTTTACATTGTAAAGATATAAGAAGAAGAAACAGAACATTCAGAGCACTAAGCAAAAACTGCAAAAATTATACAGGGTTTGGTTTAGCCTCAGAAATTATAGGATAAGAAGCAAACATTTCCTAACAATATAGTCCATGCATATCTACATATATTTGGTTTTAACTCTGAATTGAGAGGAAAATGAGTTGACTTCAATGGCTTCAGAGTCAAAACTTTTATGATCTTACTTCACTGTTAACACAAGGTCTTCGATATATTTTAACATATATAACTGCCTCCAAAACATTGCCCAGCAAAGAAGGCCTGTCTAGGCTTGTTTATTGAATCCCATGAAGAGCACAACTAGTGCAGGCAAGTAATCCACTACCTGAGCATGTAATCTGATTTACCTCGGAGCTAAGCAATGAATGTCCTAATTGTCTGTGAGAAGCCTATTGCATTCCTACTGCATCACTGCAGGCAGAGAAAACAAGAAAAGTTTCCTTTATGCTCTCCCATACTCAGATTATTTAAGTACAGGACATTGTGATGATGTAGCTTTCAGAGCTAAATTTTTGCTTGGAAAATTAACAAGTCCTAAACTGAAAGGCAGATTTTAGGACACATATGGCAGAGTAGGAAAGACAAGTGTGAGGAGAGGGAGTGAAATTTTGCAAGTGAACCTATTAACCTCTAAAGGATTAATATGGAGGATGTATGTGTAGTCTGGAAGATACAATGTGTCAGAATAGAGATTTTGTGTGTGTGTTTGTATTTTTTAAATTAAGGAGGCTAAAGGGGGGAAAGATGATCAGAAGACTCCAGGAGGAGGGAAAGAGAGAGAAAAACAGGGATAGAGTGAAGATGGTAATCTGTCCTGGGCCCACAGCCATCAAACCAGGTGGCAGAAATTGGTTTCTTGATGACAGGAGGGCGAGCCAGCCAAGGGAAGCCCTCTCCTTTCCTCAGCAAGAGGTCAGAATAGAAGGCTGACATAGGAAATCAGATCTATCACTGCTGGGAGTTTTATCAGGAGCTCGCTACCCCGCTACGCTGTGGGAAACGTCGTTCCCTCATGTGCTAAACTTGCACTTCACAGCTCCCTTCCCTTCTCTCCCCATATAGCAGAAGCTGCTTTCTGTGAGGGAAGCGATGGGAAACACCTGCTAGTGGGACAATTGCCAGGACACCAAACACTCACCCTTTGCAGAGAAGCAGGAACAAGCCCACAGAGTAAAAGTGCACGGGACTTGGCTGTTTTGCCATGCACACAAGAATGGTGTGCATGCAAGAATTTAAGCATGCTAAGGCCCTGCACGAAGCTCAAGTTCTTCCACCTCCCTAAGGACAAGGTCTGCCCTGTACAGAAACCAGCCAAGCCCCAAACCTACTTTAGCCCTGTTTGATCAGGAAGGAGATGATGTTATCCCACACTGCAACCTGTCAAAAAATTATTCCCTGAGGAAAACACACTCAGTGTGATGCTCATAGAGGACTCAGAAGCACATTCCTGTTTGGGGAGAGAAAAAAAGTAACTCCTTGTTTCTCCATCTCAGAAAGGCTTTCCTTAGGCTGACAGGAGAGATGGGAAGCAACTCAAAAGCTTGATCCAAAATCAAGAAACATTTATCACTGAAACAGCTGGGTGAGGCACAACATCCCAGACATTGCCCCACATCCAGAAGACTCCTGTTAATGCCTCAGATGTTAATACATTTATAATCTACCTATCTGATGAGAGTCCTGTCTCAAGCTACTTTCCCCTGACACATTAATATCTCCCCCATGTTTTACAAGCCTGCTTCTCCCAGCTCATCAGCCCTGTGGCTCTTTTTTCATTCAAGGGTTGGGAGTCTTATTAACCAACCCACTTCACCTGCTCAGACATGACAACCCTCACTCACAACTCAAGGTCACTCTTGTAATGTTTCAAGGTTTTGCACAGAAACTAGAAGGCTCAACAGACAGATATTAGGTCATCCTTCATAGTTAAAATATTCAAGTAGAATATGTACATAGAATTAAAGGTGCTTAAGGTAGCTATGAGACTTACACACAGTTCTCAGCTAGATGACACACTTAGTTATGGGAAAATGTGTCCAGATATAACATAGAAAGGTGAGGCACCTACTCAAGTGTTTAAATGAATGAAAACCTAATACCTTTTTTAAGGATATTAAAACAAAGTGAAGAAAATCAAATCTATTCTGAAATATAGGGCTTAATCACTTAATCTGGCTTAATAGTACCTATAGCTGTGCATGAGAGGTAACAGCGATGTTTGAGATCTTCAGCCTCAACACAGACCACTTGCGCTTCTTGAAAAATGTAATAAGGCTATTTTTTTCCTGGTTTGCACTGAATCACAGAGCTGTCCTGACAGCTTGAGCCTGTTGCATTATGCTGCTACTGTAGCCACAACTTTTCCCAGTTACTCCCACCTCTGATATACCCCTCAGCACTTGTATTTAAGTTGCAGACACAGATGAATAGTTTAAATCAAGAAATGTAGCTCTACGAAGGCACAGAAAGCCTGCTATGCACTTGTTGCATGCCTTTCCCAAATACACCAGATGGAATCTTTTCCTGAACTCTTCTCTCCCATGCGTCCCCGTCCCCAGTTTGATGCCACAGTTCTCATTTCAGAGTGGGATGCCTATACAAAAATAGCTCCCTGAGAACACAGAGTGAAAAGTACTACCCCAAAGCAAAGCAGTTCCTCCTAGACACTGAGCTGTGGCAGCAGCTGCTAGCAGAGGTACCCCTGCAAGGACCTGGCACTTTCTCCTGATAGCATTGCATGCATCAGCATTTCGCTCCACCTCCTGTGAGGCCCAGCAGAGGACCCAGGGGACGCAGGACAAGCAGGGACCTCTTTGGGCACTGCTGCTTTCCCTTGCCCTGAGGAACGTGCTCTTTTCACCTTCCGCATCTTCTCAGTCACCTGTGCCCCTGCTGAGCAACCGACTTGGCCAGGCCTTGTGTCACATATCCTGCCTTTGTGAGGGAATTATCTCCCAGATCAAGACCCTCAATGTTTTTCCTGTTTGTAAACTTCCCTGGGAACTGGGAAAATAGCTGAGATTAAAAGCACCACATTAATTATTCCTTCAGTCTGGCATACTTTGGATAAGATTTGAAGTTCTTGGTTTCATTTTACGTATACAAGCCACGTCTGGGTTATTTGCTGGTATAGATCTACCTAAAGTTACGCTGGCAAGGAGCACAGAACATCAATCTTACCTTGTATACAGGTCAGGCACCCAAAATGAGCACAAAACCTGCCAGTTAAATAGGACACTCCTCCTGTTTTGCATATTTTCAAGGTTACTCTCCCACATCATATGCACAGTTTATACAATTCCCTTCTGATCTTTTAGTGTGCAGAGGAGAAGAGAATGGGACCTTATTCTAAACTTAAATATTGAAGGACAGATGCTTTCCTAATTTATCTAGAGGGTTTGTGCCAAAAATCCTGAAGTTTGAGCTTGGAACATTGCTGCCTCAATTAAAATGGAAAGGCTCTTTCCAGTACTCTCCTCTTTAAAAGGTCTCAAGTACCACATCCTATTTATCTTCCTGCACAGCATCACTGTAGGAAGTCCCACACAAATCAATCAGTTGTAAAAATATCATGCATTTCCACGCAGCTAACATAAACAAGGCAGTGCAGATTCCCTAAATGAGTTTGTCAAGTGTTCTGAACACACTTTTAGAGATACATTCTGATGCATTTTAGCACTCCAGCACCGAGGGTGACTCTATCAAAAATTAAAAAGTCTCTAGTTATACCAAATTTGTCACTCTGTGTAAATGCAGACAGTAGTTAATTAAGTCACCTTTGACAACTTCATTACCCTTCTAGTCATGCTTGAGCGGTATTCAAAACTTTGAGTGGAGCAGGCTCACTACTAAAAATGAGACTCACACATGTGTAAGCAAATTAATTACTTAAAATCATTACGTTGCAATTCCTTGTTGTGGACAAGGGCTGTGCCATTAATTTTTCAGAAATACTTAGGTACTGAAAATCCATGACAGTATTTATGAACTTCAGGAGTTCAGGAATTTTGTACCAAAATGGTGGTGTTTTCTCCACATAATATCTCTGTTAAAAGGTTTTGCTTATCCAGTCAGAGAACAGAAGCAATGTGACCATCTCATGCCAGTGGTTTTGAATTTCAAATAGCAATTGTAGCATACAGTTTGTGAACCATCACTCCTGTAAAAGTTCTTCACTCAAACCATTTGGTGAATACTTACGCATGATAAATACATGCAGAGATCTCAGGGATGACTCACTTCTGACACGTGAATAAAGAAACAAGACTAAATTAATCTTGTTCCAGTTTCACTTAATGAAATTAAACCCCGCTAAAGTACCTCAGTTTGATTTATAAAGCTTTTAGAGTGTAATGTTTTGGGAGACAGTTACCCAAGACACTAACTTTTTCCTCCTTACAGTGCCACAGAGGAGGTAGATACTGCATGGCTTCCTGGAACAGACTGACACTATGGCTCTTAATTTTACTAAAGGCATTTTCATGGACAGGTCCAGTAAAGGAGCACACATTTCCCTGGATGGTCTGGTAGAGTTTGATGCCTGTTTACTTAACCTAATTCTTGTCAGAATAGAGAGCAAGGATTGAAATTAGTTTCTTCTGGAGTCTTTTTTCCATTTTTTGAACCTATGGAAGTCTTTCAAGATTATATATTTGAATCCTGTCACTGGGAAATACAAATGAATGCACAAATATTGCCGACTGATAATGACAGAAAACTAATATTTGGGCATCCTCAACGATGCAACAGGCTCATGTCTCAATTGCAATAAAAGTTGACAATAGATGAAACTACTGTGTAGGCTACTGAATCTGCACAAATAGTTCTTCTCACTGAAGATACACTAGTCTTTCATGCTATTCACAATAAACAAATTTCCTATCTGGCCTGCAATCATGGGATTCCTACGGTAGTAAATATTATACTTGGCACACATTTATGGGACGACGACTCGAAGTATTGTATTTATAGTTGGCAGCATTCCTTACAGCTGTATATTATTCTAAGACATTTGTGACCTATACCTTTGAACAGCTTACTGAAGTAAAACAAAATAGAAAGAGAAAGGTCAATGGAAAACATCACTTTTCTAATGCTTTCTGAAAGAGCAGACAAAGTATCATAATGGCTGAGGTGCCAGATGAAAATTAATTTAGAGAGTTTGCGTTTGTTCACCCTGAAAAAACACTCCAAGCCTTACAAAAGCACACCCAGATGAAAGATGTCTTTGTATGTCTATCTTGAGGTCAATACATCTGGGAACAAATTATAAGAAATTTTGCCAAGAGCTTATCCCACAACAAACCATCTGAAATAGCCTATAAATAAAATATCTGTGAAGGGATTCACACATACAGAGAAAAGATTGCTATATGGGTAAAAAAAAAAAAAACACTAATGGAAAAACAGCTGTTTCTTACAGCCAAAATTGAATCAGAAACCTGGAGCTTCCCCATATTTTGGTGACCTCTGATGAAAAACAGCTCACATAACTGCAGGTTGTTTTTAAGATGAAGAACTGTGTTCAGGGTGATAGGTCACCTCAGAGCCCTGTCCACAGCTCCCTGCCAGCCTCATCCCAGGGGGACCAGGGGGAGAGGTGCCTTGGACGCCCTGCAGTCTGGCCAGGGGTGTGTGATGGGCCCTGGCTGGGAACCTCTGCCCTGCCACCCTGTGCTGCCACTCTGGTGCTTCGACAACTGGAAACAGCTGGGCAGGTGGGTCAGGATCAGCCTCTGAGTGTGCCTGGCACCATCACAGCCCTGCACATGGAAAGTTGGTCACCCAAATTCAGGCAAGACTAAGCATTTTAAGCACCTTGGGAAAGTGCAGCAAGTGTGTCATTAGTTCTCCATAAGACAGTAAAGTGTTATATTTGTGTCACTAATCACAAAAGCTATTTATAGCTATTTTAAGACTCTACTGATGCAATTAAAATTTTAGAAATAATTTTTTCTCTCTACTCAGCCAGTTTATGCAGGTATGGCAGGTGCCCCCTCAACACTTTCCTTATTGCACCTAATAGTTTTCCAGCCCATTGAATTGAGGACATTTTGAAGTTTTCATACCATTAAACCATTAGGTATTACTTAGTCTTCAGCAATAAACTATAAGGCACCTTCATTTATATGCTGAAATACAGCAACCCGTTTAGCCAAGTTGTGACAATACCTTCTAAGTCTTCTTTAACACTTCATCCATTTAATAGCAATTAATTAACACAGAGCTATTAGAAAAATTGTGAAACCATTATAGAAATAGCAAATTCTCTTCTTGCACCAATGAGAGAATCTCTAGTGAAGTCAACGGATGTGGTCCTTATTACACAGCAAATGTGATTTCTAAACAATATGTTTTCATGCATTACTGAAAGATCTCTGAAATCAATTTGAGGGTGAGAGTGTCAGTACTAATCTAGTTGGAAAAAAAAACCCCACAAATCTCATGTGATGTGACTAAGCCTAAACAATGCACATTTTTAGAGACTTGTGTTCACTTTTAGTTGCATTTTTTACTTACTGCTTTATACGTTCTCTTTTGTCCAGCATGTTTTCTGATTTGTTCTCCATTAGGCCCAGTTTCAACATGCATGGAATAGATAATGTCAAAGAAATCTTCTACGACGGCCACCCGCCGTAATGACAGCTTCTCATCTACACCTACTCCATCCTGAAAAGAAAAAAAAAAAGAGAACAGAAAAAGTAAGGGAGACAAGAGAATAGATAAATTATGATAATCATGAGACGCATCATCCTTTTTTAGAAGGGAGTTAAAGACCCATTGATATCTGAAGATCACCCACCCTGCAAATGACAGACACAGTATTGTAGGAAAGCTGTGTGATCAGGATCACATAGACCCTTGCAAGCAGCCCATTTTGCCAAAGCAGGGCATTTGGCCTCTTGATAGGAAGTGACCTTCCACTTCAGTATTTGAAAAAAACAAAACAAAAAGTATCTGTGCTTCTTTCTCCAAATGCACAAACACGATTCGAAGGCAGAAGCAGTCCCAAACACACAGACCAAAAATGCATTATGTGTTGTTAGTAAGCTCTTTTAAGAGCAACAACTCTTTTATTCTCTCATTCCCTTCCAGTAAATCTGTGCCTAGCATTTCATAAAGGTATTTAATAAAAGGTTTTAATTCAAAGAGCTGACTGTAATTATGAACACGAAAAATTGTTACAATTAGCCCCTGCAAAAATCGCTTGAAGACATACTACATGAAGACATACCACAATATGAGGACAAGAAAGGGATGTTTTTTAAAATTTTCTACTTTTGCACACAGATGTCCAGCTGGAAAAAGTGACAGAAAAGTGAGAACACCTAGCTAAAGAGTTCTAAAAAGAAACAGTCCCCAATGTCTCCGAAATTAATCAGTGTAGTTCAGTTTTTGTCTTTTTAACAGAACCATCCACATGAGGTTTTGTTTGTTTTACAGCTGCCTATGGACTCAGTTATAAGGAAGGGGCAGGAACTGGGACTCTTGTTTTTCCAGAATAGACATCTATCAAGCAGGCTGCATTTCGTAATATAACACCAGTATATGAAGAATAAAATAAGAATGGCCAACTCTGTACTCCAACACTGTATTCGAATTTAGATCTTTGGAGGCAGCAGTATAACCCAACATTCACTGTGTATTTTAAGCAATAAGGGTGTGCCAAACTTAATATATTTTATAATACCATTACTGCTCATGTAATTCATGCCACAACAAAACTGATTTACATGGACACTTTATGACAAAACACATGCAATTATGGCTGCAGCGACCAAATAAAGACAAAGGATGAGAAATTAAAAGGTAATAATTATGTATGACTCCCACTTGCTGTCCCCCTTATCATAACTTCTTGCTAACACACTCTACTAAGTTTGCTGTTTGTGGACAAACATGATTCATTTTTCTCACTCCCCCTATTTTTATTCCAGCCCACTTCATTTTTTCATATATTTCAAAGAAAGAACCCAAATAATCCCAATGGCTCCAAAGAACCCCCCAGGGTGACACAGAGGAGCTCTGACATGTTCCTAGTAGCAATGGAGAAAACGTCAATGCCTTTAGAGCGTAACCTTCGAAATGTGCATTATTCCAAGTGATAGTGGGTTAGGAGGTGTTGATACACTACCAGCCAGACAGGTTACGCCCTGTCCTGCTCCGGTATGCCCAGCCTTCTTCAGAGAGGTCCCTGCCCAAAGCTACATTGTCTCTTCCATTGTGCTCTTTATCCTCAGGAGACAGATGAACCTGGGCAGAACCCCGGCACATGTGTGATGAGAGGACTGCCACAGTTCTGGTGGAAATGACTGTGTTGAGGATTCAGGGTGGAAAAAGATGAGGAATTTACAGGGCAGTCTGCACCACAGATTAAAGCCTCAGATCAGCTGGGAACAGTTGCTCTGAGAAAGCTGCGAAGCTCCCAGCCCACGATCGGTCACTGACCACCAGCTCAAAAACTTTGTGGCATTGTGACAGGTTTTGGTTTAAGCATCATTAAGAATTTGCTTGGTACTACCCACCACCATTGCCTACTATTTAAAAAAAAATTGCTTTAGAGGCAGGGGCAACATCAAATTCAGAACTTTGCAGTTTGAATCTTTAGGGGAATTCACATGTGAGCGCTGTAGGGGGGTCCATCTTCAATCATTATTTTCTCACCACCCAAACAGCACAGTGGGATCCCTGATGATTTCAAACACTCTTATTATGACGACAGTGTTATCTCACACTGCTCTCCAAATACTCAGAAGTTTATAGTGTTGATTAACTGACAAAGATTTAATCTGTTTATTACTAATGAGTTTTGTTTTATGAAATTTCCTACGAGGGAGCTCTCTTTTTTAATTAAAAAGAAATGCATTACAACAATATTAATTTAAAACCTGAGATGCCACCTCAGCAGAGATGACACATCCAAACATTATGAACACATTCAAAGAAGAAACCCAAAAATGGAACTCATTTTGCTCCTTTTGGTGGCCATAGTGTGCAGTGCTCTCTCTAATGGTCCTTCTACCTCCCTCCCTCCCCACACATGGACATCCAAAGGTTGGCAGGTATTATCTGGGGGTGCTGTTGAAGGGGCATTTCTCCATGTAGCTGACTAAATCAATAAGCATTGATAGTACTTCTAAAAATACACAGAAGTAAAGTCTGCACAAATTGTCATGACTCGTAATTGAAATGCTAGAAAATGAATACACACTTTCCAAACCTTTTCAGTCAAAAAGGGTAGAAAAGAAATGGTTTAAACAGAGTAGAAACTGCTTCAGGGGAAGACAGTGCTATAATTCAATATCTACATCTGTAACTTTATCTAGTGGAGGCTGGACATGACTAAGTTGGCTTCATCCTGCCTGGTGCTGCCTAAGACAATAAGGTAGACCTTGATTCAGAACACCTGCAGTGCTGCAGAAGGTGCCAAGTTGCTGTGAGTGAACTGTTCACTTCATCCGGCAACACGCAACGCTGTGCAGAGCTGTAAGCCTCAGCTGCAGAAGCAGTACACCAGATGAGTAATTTGAATAAGGTAGCTACTTACTGACACTTTTGATATTCCATACTGACATCCCAATAGGTAAAAAGCTGGGCAAATGATAAAACCTCAAATTTCCATTTAAACCATGAAGTCTCTGAAGTGGACGCAGTTGTATCAGGCTTTCCTGCCATATGCCATTACACTACACTTTTATCCTGAAATTGCTATTTTATAAAGGCATTAACAAAGCAGCTCTGCTTTATAAGCTGGCTTTGGGTAAAAATTTTCACAGTGCCTAAGGGGACAGTTTTTCAGCCTCAACTAAGGCTAAAAAAAAAAAACTGAATGAGAGAATGCATCGTAATGCTATTCCCATGACTGAAAGGCTATGAAATGTCCACAAGGGACAGGACAAGTAATAGGCTTAAACCACAGCACAGGAGATTTACATCAGACATTTGGAAAAACTTACTATTGGTGTGGATAGTCAAGTACAGTAATAGTTTGCCTGGGGAGGCTGAGGGATATATGTCACAGGAGGATTTTGAGACCAGGTTAGGCAAATATCTCTCAGGGATAGTATGAGTAAATCCTGTCTTGGGTAGACTAGATATAATTGAGTTTCTTCTTGATAACTCTAGGAAGCTTAAATACCACTTTGAAAGTGACTTGGGCAGAAACAACTGGAATAGCAAGGAGGATATTTATAAATCACTGATGTATTTTTAGGACTTTTATTCAGCATGGAAAGAGTCCAAGCCTCACTTTCAAAAATGACTTAGGAATGGAAGCCTCACTGAATGCTTCACTTCCAGCATTGGACTTAGACTCTTAAATCTTTTAGGCTGAGTTTCATCCCTCTACTTTCAGCCATCTCTGAGGTTGCCATGCCCTGTCCTAAAACAGTGGTCTCAGATGCCTCTCTGGAGAGCAGCGTGACAGACACTGACAAACTACATTCATCCTTATGGCTGTTGGAATAGTTTCAATCTCTATTACTGAGGTGTTACTTCATTTTACTCTTTGCATTACAGTTTTCCTGTTTACTCTTGCTTTTATGCATATCCAGAGATCTTCCTATGTTCATAGGGATACAAATAAAGAGATGTTTCTTTTCATTTTCAGCACTACAAAATCCATTTGTACTCTGAGATTAAAGTTGTATACTTGTTTGTTTTTAGATATCTACACAAAGAATAAATTTCTGAACAGAAGTGAATTTTATGGAGTTGTGCCCCTCTCAGAAAGTGCTAAGGATCCCTTTGAGCCAGGATGCTCAGGGAGACAGGCAGTCTCTTTTATTGACGTTGAATCTACAGGGCTTGTCAGAGTAAAGAAAGGAAGAAAGTTTGCCAGTAGAGTGAATTGATAAAACTCTTAAGGCAGCAAAAATATCTATTAAATGAAAGGTTGTCATTTTTATAGTTACTTTGCAGAGGAGAAAAAAAATTTAATACAAGCCTTTAAAATTAATGCCACTGAAACAAAAGTGCTTGTAATTCCTTGCTTGAGAATAGCTGCCCCATCTCCTGTTGAAATTTCTAGGAGGAAATAGGTCTCATAAAACACCCTCTTGCTTTGTGAATGAATATAACTACCAGCATCTTGACAGTGTTTGAAAAATATTCCTATAAAGACATGATAGATGGAAATAGAAAATAAAAGGAAAGTCCTGGTTGATAGTTTTATAGAAAATGTTCAGGTCTATAAAAACCTCTGTTGTAAAGCATCAAAGCCAGAAGCACCTACAAAACATTAGGAGTAGATGCAAATAACAATGCACCTAAATATTTCATTACATAATATAAATCACATATAAATCTAAGACTGCTTCGAATGCAGAAATATGATGTGTAACATTTTTCTCATATAACCAGTTCAGACAGCAGCAGACTCAAAGCTCATTTATGTCCCCACACCTCTGCTGACTCGTACCACATTCTGAATTTCCCCTGGATGAGAAGCAAAGTCTTTTGCTGACTGAAACACCGTACCCTTAATGAACAAAAAGTTTTGCTCATAGCCCTACACGTTGTTAGTTCATGCATAAGGAGCTCCTGGCATGATTGTATGCAGATGTTTTACTCCCTCTGGGTTCAAGATAGGAAAATTTTGTATTGAATGTGTTAGGGGGAAGCAATGGCAGTTGATGTATAACATGAACCCTATATATCTGTCTGCAAAAAACAAATGAACAGATTGAAAATCCCATTGTACATTATTTTCTTTATCTGCTTGTTCAGTAACTGTAGAAAACATTAATATTTAAAAATAGGGATGACCATTTTAGAATGCCTCTTACTCCCATAGAAATGAACAAATTACTTTAATCAGTCCATGTATTTGAACTGCCAGGTTATTAGTATATTCAATATCTGACTCATTCCCGTCAGCACAGCGAAAATCCACAAAAGAGCAAAATTTATTAGTATTTGGTAGCTATTATTAAGTAAACTAAAATAAAAAAACTGATCATTTCTAGCCAGTTCCAAATGGAAAGTGTCTATAATAGCAAAAGGGATATTTATTATTTGAAATTTATGGTTTCTGTTCCTCATTACATCATGTTTGAACAGCAAATCTCATTTTTTACCAGCAGATGGAGACAGGAAAAATCAGAGTTATATTAAAACAGATACACACCAGAACCATTTCCAGCTAACAAGTTCTGCCTTTAGAGAAACATACACTACAAGGACCAAACAAATAATTGGCAGCAATGAGTCAAACTAATTGTAGAAATAGATAATGAAAATAAAGATAATAAAGTGAAGTAAAATGGCAAATTAATTTGCCCTTTGAGACAAGAGACTAAAACGAAACAGCAGCCACAAAGTTTCGGTGTATTATGAAAGCTGTAGGTGAGAAAAAGTCCTCTTACTCAGCTGGCTTGACCAGTGAGCTCAAAACAACTAGTAAACAAAATCAATACCGAGCAGAAGACCCTTTCTCCTTTATCTCTTGAACTGTTCCAGACGATGGGGAAAGCACCAAAGCCAAATTTCTGTCCATAAACAGCAAGGAGTGAACGCTGGGTGCCATATAAGTCTAAAATATCCCACCCAAAAGTGGTATCCTGCTGAGTCTTTTCAGGTGAGGCCATCATCTGGTGGATTACTAGCTCCATTAAATTAAGCTCTAGCAAGTAGAGAGAATGGGTTGTGAAACTCAACTTATCAAACTGTAAAATGAAGGTCTGTCACCTTTCTTTCCTTGAAGCATAGTAAAATAGGCCCGGAGATTATTTCATGATATACAAAATATTTTCAAAGGTATTTTCAGAGGTTCCTTTGGCATGAATAGGATAATAACTTGGCCAGTGGTCTGAGAGAAATATTTAATGCTCTTTCCATATTAAAGGAGGGCAAAACCTTTTCTTTCTCATCTTTCTTCAGAAGTGTGTATGGATGGCAAGAGGCAGAAAGTGATGTACAGGAAGTTCAACCTGAATATGAGGAAGAACTACTGTGCAGTGACCATGCACTGGAACAGATTGCCCAGAGAGGCTGCGGAGTCTCCCTCACTGGAGAGACTGAAGAACTGTCTGGATGCAATGCTGTGCCATGTGCTTTAGGATGACCCTGCTTGAGCAGGGAGGTTGGACCAGATGGCCACTGTGGTCCCTCCCAAGCTGACCTATTCTGTGATTCTGTGAAAGGCAGATCTATCATCATCAGTGAGAGCGCAGAAGAGATTCAAAATAAAACATGGAGTTCATGTACTGACTCTTGTGTCTCCTACCAAAAACAAGCATGGACATGGGAAGCAAGAGGTAATTTCAAAAAGATGCCTGCACTCAGAGCCTTGAAGGAATGGCATGAGACCCTGTGAGAAATACAGGACAGGCAGAGCCCTGGTTGCAGGTAACTCTTCACAGTTAAGAGCTGATTCTTAACTGAGGTCTGAATACCCTTTTCCCTCAGCACACTATCACCTGGTTATTTTTTTCCTTTGATGTTTAAACATTTACACAACCCTTCTGAACAAAAGCGGGTCAGAAGCTGGGTCACACTTCACTGTTTGTGAAGTCCTGCAGGCTAACCAAACACCACACGCTGTATCTCCACCAGCAAGCAGAGCTCCGCAGGAGCAGCACATCTGTGAAGCAAAGCACTTGACACCAAGGAGCTCGTGCCACACCATAAGTGTTTCAGGCTGTCTCTGACCTGGACCTCTGCAATGGACACACACTTCTGGTCACAACCCGGTAGGTGCATGTCTATCAAATGCCAGTTTTCTTTCACTGAAAGGAATCTGTTTATACACTGAAAAAATACTGCACTGTGAAACAAAGCCCAGCAAGCATTGTCAGGAGCTTTGTTCCAAAGACATACTCATTTTCCAAACTAAAATGCCCATGCAAATGCAGACATAGCTTCCTTAATAAGACAACAAGATAGGATTTTTCACACAAAGGTATATTGTGATGAACATTACCCAAATCAATGAGAAAGACATGTAACTATCTAGCTCAGGAACCCACATGGCCTTGGTGTGACTCAGGAGATCAGAAAGAAGCTGAACAAACACTTATTCTAAAATAGAGAGCATATTTGCCACCTTACTCCTTCTACGTGCCTCCCTCTCTAGCAAATTACTGCCTACTTAGGCTGTTAAAACAACAGATGATTCTTCCATCATTACATGCAGTCTGATTTCAGCTGGTGGCTTTTTCCTTTATTTTTTGACAGAGAAAGCAAATTAGTGCTCCATTCTGCCTACAAAAGTTTGTTGAGTTGGTGTATTTAGCACAGGAAAAAGTAACCCAGGCACTACACGCATCATATTGAGTGAAATGTATGTGTCAATTCCAATCAAACCAAAGATAGAATTGGACAGAGAGAGAGAGGAGGAGCACATATAACACCTGCAGGGAAATGGCAGTCTGCATTTCAAAGCTGAAAAATTATGGTCAATTTATCATAACAATAATAAAACAAAATCTGCAAATTGAAAGAAAAAGCAATTTCTTGAATTACGTTTTTTTATTAACTTGAACTTAACTGTAATTTACCTACGAATTCTTAATTTTTAAAAATTGTCTCAAAAATAATTTCTGATCTTAAGAAATTTCAAAAGAGTTTTTTCTGAAGTTTATAATTTAAAAGAGAAGCTGTAATTATTTCCTTTTTTTGATAACGAGATTGCATTATTTCCTGTTCCCTGAAGAATACTGTCTCCTATCTAATGGGTTAGTATTCTATTAGGAACAATTAAGTTTTGACCTTGAAGTTTGTTTGGGTTTTTTTTTTTTTAATATTCATGACTGTTCTGGAAGCATCCAGCACACTTCACTTGCCCTCTTCAAACTCACTGTTTGGTAGGCAGCTGAGAGCTAATAAACCTAGCTTGGACACCAAGGGTAACTGAACAAAGAGTGTAACACAGCCAAATCTAACTGAAGCATTTTTGTTTAAGTTCACATGCATAACCAAAGTTTTAATGCGTGTATTCCTTCTTCATGACTCATTAAAGGATTCATTAAGGTATAACTATTTTCTACCAGAATTTTCTGTAATTCTGTGAAATCTATGAAATTGCAGTTTTTAAGCTTAAAAAGCTGTCACCATTTCAGTTCTACAATGAAACAAGATGAAAGTGTGTGAAAATTCATCCCATTAGAGTAACATTTTATTTTTTTACTGAAAGTAAAACTGAAGATAGAGGTAAGTATTAAGATAACAATAAGATTTCTCCAAAGACACTAAAAAAATTTCAGAGAAGATATTCTGAGGCTGGAGATAGCCTTTCTGCGTTCGGGTTTCTTCAGCTGTTGAAAAAACTGTAAACACACCATCAGACTAAGTGAAAAAAGTGAAGGATAACGACTCACTGAAGCACAAGTGTCCACTAAGTGTATGAATACTGAAATGACATTGTCTTTTTCATGTCTTTCTACACTTCATGCATTTTATCTGATAATAATATTTGCCAAGCTGTAAAGAGTTACTCCAGGACTTTTCCAGAGAAGACTGCAATGCCAAGCTAAATGCTTGGCAGGGGAACTGCCTTTTCAATCTCACAGCTAATCTGGAAGGGTCAGCTACTCCTGGTGAGTGTTTTAAAGGGAAGGGACTTCAACTCCCCACTCCGACAGCTCAGCACACTGTACAGTGATTTCCATGAAACTTTGTTTCCAAAAGTTAGTAGCAATTATAATACGTACAAAATTTAGTTTTACTTTAGTCTCAAGATAGACAGTGCTTTGTATCTGCTGAGTACGAAAAGATTTGCTTTTCCCAGGTAAGAGTACCAGGATAAACCAACTAATTCTCCTCAAATATTTTTGACTGTAAGGGATTTTAAAATGAATGGGTGTGAATCCTAGTGTGGGCCTGCTCAGTATGTTCAGGGTTTTTTCCTAAATTATAAAATCGGGTATTGTCATCCGCTCAGCAAAAAGAAATGAGCAAGCTACTAATTAAATATTAACTCTTAACATTCCTGTCATGCTCCAAAAATGAACAATTGTTTAATTATAATGTAAAGACGTAAAGTGTGCTATACTTTACAGGTATGCAAGCACTAGGGGAATGCAATGTAGATCTATAATGCCACCTTTTTTCAGACTGATGAAATGCAACTACGGTACACCAAAAGTAACCTAACACTAAAGTGAAGCTTAAATAGTAAGAAGTCATTACCCCAAAGTGCTGCCTGTGAAATTAAATATATTAAATATATATATTTTAAAATTATATTCCAAATACTCATAAGCCTGTGATGCAAAGGTGTTGGCAAAGGGAGCTTTTTTAATACATGATGTGAAACACAAGTGCCAAGTGTCACACACTGCAATCAAGTGCCAAGAGCATACCACACCACAGATCAACCCTGCTCAGTGACAAAACATCTAAACAAAAAAACTGCTTCAAAATCCTAGTTAATTGGTAAAATATTTCAAAAAGTCAGGGAAAGAGGATGAATCAGAGGACTGCTTATGGGGTATAGTGTTTTTGTGTCTAGGTCTCTGCCTGCAACTCCAGCAAGGGCTTTTGTCCCTTAAAGTTGCTTCCTCCTTTCACCTGCTGCCTATGGCAAGGAACAGCCTTGGGGTGGCAGGGAGATGAAACATGTGACCTAATCTCTCCCATCGATGTTTCTGCAACAGCTGTTCACTTGCTTATACAAAATGAGTTCATGGTCTCAGCACAGGTCCCAGAGGACAGCTGTCTCCACCACCAAAACCACTGCTACAACAGCCCATTAGGTGCCATTAATTGGTAACCTCATTAGCATCATCAGTAAAGACACTGGGGATCAGATTTTAAACTGCGCTGGTGCTGTACAGGCAGCTTATGGTACAGAAAACATCAGTGGCTTTGCATGACCTATACAAAGCTTTGGTGCCGACAGCCTAAGCACTGGCTCAGCAGCCTCACCTGCAAGGCCAAGTGCAGAATAATGACAACTGTCCCCAGCTCCAGTGCCAAAGGAAACAGGAGTCTCCAGGGCACCCGTGTTCCACACGTGGACTGGTTATCTGACCACATTACCAACATACTTCCCACACTGGAAAAAAGCTGCTCGCTGCAGCGAGCAAAGAGGTGTTTCCAAGACCAAACATTCCTGGAGTACAAATTAAGAGCCTCTAACGGAGATCCCTCTAGATTTCTGCAAGGACAAATGAGCAGGGATTATAAAGGGTCTGTCTGTAATTGCACAGGTAATGTTACCTGACCAGGGACAGAGGCCACTGGGGACTCAGGGTCATATCAGTACAAGCAGAATGCAGGGTCACTGACTTCCACCTGCATGGGGTCTCAGCAGCAGCAGTGTGCCAGCCCTGATGACAGACAAACATGAGCAAAGTAGGAACTGTAGAGATCAGGGTCTGCTCTCAAAGGAAGCAGCACAGCACCCAGAAAAATCAGGCAAAACACTGGATACAAAATCTCTCTACCAGGTTTGAAACAAAAGTAGTAAATATCATGCCAGATATTGGCAATAAATTTTTGGTGTAGCCAGCAATGCCATAAGCCAAATATCTAACTATGCTCTTCACGAAAATTCTTCATGGAAGGGTGTAAAAGTTTTCCTTCCAAAAAGACAGGAAAAAAACAGAAGTTTTTTCATCCTCTCTCAGACCTGAGGGAAGGCTTTTACCCTCAAAAGTATCATCAAACTACATTAATTGGTAAATAATGAATATTCCTTCTTTTTTATTAATTTCATTAATATTTGTATGTGTGTGTGCACAGATCAGGTTTTATGAAATTACCTCAGCAGGCTTATGTGGAGCTCTTCAATAACTTATTTGTTGAGTTCTTCTTTAATTAAATTACATTTCCCCAATTGTATCACTTTTTTCGCTCCTGCAACACTTTTCTCTCCTGGGTAACCTAGGCAAGAACTAGTGCCAGATGAAAAAATCTTGTGTTTCTGTGAGGAAGCACTGTTGCAGATAGTCAGATTATTTACACCACTTTTTTCCTTTTTCTTCTTCCTCCCTTCCTCAACCATAAACAAAGTCTACAGCATGAAGAGGCCAATCTTTGCCAGCAGAACCAAGTTTTGAAAAACACTGCTGCACCATATGCTCAGTCCTGACCAGCGTGATAGTTCGGAAGCTGACATCTGCAGATGGGGAGTTCATACCACCATTCAGCACAAACATGCTGCTACTGTACACTGAAGTCAATATTAGCCAGACTTTGCTTAGGAGAAATTTTCAACACTAATCTACAGTTTCACCTTGCCAACTAATTTTTGTTACACTGATGTAAATGAAACAGATATAAAAAGAATCTCAGAGAAAAATGGTGGTGCTGATTGAAAAAGGAACCCGTGTGAATCCTTTTGGTAATCTCCTTTAGAAAGAGAACTCTCCTGTATCAGATATTACATAGAAGCTGTTTATGTAACAGAAAACACTTGCTAACGTTACATATGATGGACCTTCATGAAAGCCCACTAAACTCTATTTGGCCTGTAGGGTTATGCACTACGAGGATTTAATGACCTCAAACAGTCCCCTGAACCTCTCTGAAGATCCAGTTAACTCAGTTTTTCTCTGAACCAGAGATATCAAACTTGCAATCGGCACCGTATGGACCAAAGTATTTCTTGCCTTTTTTGATGCCCTTCTTAAAGCAGCAAGAATGCTCTACTTAAATGTTTCTGGGAGTGACTTTGGTTCTTCTACAGAAGCAGTAAGATAAAATGCATTTCCCCTGCTACTTTTACTTTTTCTTCCGCCTTGTTCCTCTCTCATTCCATCTGCAGCTCCTCCTGCAGTCCAAACACTTTTTCCAGGGCTTAAACAGATTTATGGCTAGTAATTTCCACAGGGACGGTGCACATGTTCTCTCAGGCATGCTCAGGCACCAACACTCATCAGAGGGCTGGAAATCAAAATCTGTGTCAGTTGTGCCACTGGCAGTGAAATTCCATGAGTCCATGTTTGTTGTGTCCCTCATTCAGACCTTTACTGCATAGCAGTGCCCTTCTTCAAAAGCCTGTGTCTAAAAGCCTCTCAGTGAATTTTCTTTAAAATGTTTTGCAGTCTTAAATGCACATCTACCATTGATTATTAAATGGGAGAGTAAATGGAACCATTTTCCTTTATTATGTTGCTCTGAAACTGAAATGGACAATGTCTGGACTGTAAATTCAGGGAAGAAAGAGGTTAGATGTTCAGTTATACGAATTTTACTCACAACTTTTCCTGCATCAAATTTGGAACATGCCTGACAGCAAACAGTTCAAAACAATGGTAAATAAAACACTGACTTTGCAAATGCTGTTATACTGAGTAAATTCAGCTTCCTAATTTTTATAAATATTAGCTACCTATTTTTTTTTAGTGTAGGCAAGAGCTACATCCCAATTCTGGTCACTAATGATGCTGCCCACCACCCCAATTATTTTTCTAACACAATTAAAGGAACAGCAAAATAACGAAGGGGACCATTATTACCTCAACAGTACTGCAAAAAGTGGTGTTTTGAATGAATAGGTAACCAGATTTGCTCAACATCTGATTCATGATAAAAGCCAGGAAATCAGAGTATTTGCAAGTTGCCTATTAATGAGATGTTTGCAAGTCTCTGCCTTAATCCAGGCATGCCCATGAATTTACTACCAAACACTATTGCTTTGCATGTAAATATATATAATAAATTGACACAATATGATATGATATGATATTATAGGATATGAGTATACATATAGTACACTTGATGAAAGAAAAGGTAAGATGCAGATGAAATAGTCTGCTCTATCTAATAAAATTCATGCTTATTTTGTCATACCTACAATGATTAATATGCAAACTATACAAAGCTTTGTAATTAATAGTACAATTCTATGCTCAAAACATGAACCAAACACTATATTAACAATTCCCTGTGAGTATGTATCCTTACTTAAACTTTCTCTCTTTATATAAAAAGAATGAAGTCTAAGTTCCTCAGTTGTTTATAAGAACAGGAAGATGAGTTGAACCAAAGGATTAGAACTCAATTATGTACTAAACACAGTATAATGATTATATCATTCATGAAGTTCACGAGAATTTGGTGATCTGTCTCCCAATATTTTAGTTTAAACTACTGTGTTCAAACTGTAGCAAAACTCTAATTCACCAGTATTGAATGACCTGTGCATTTTCTCACTCCTCTGCATATATTGGCTGTATTACGTTAATGGGACACAGCACTTGGATGCCTTCAGTAATGACAATAAAGTTCTCTTCCTCTCTTGACATTCACATGATGTGTACAACTTGACTGACAGACGTGCCATCCAACCCAGAGCTGGTTGTAATTGACAGTTTAGCTTGCAATGTCATATGGGATCTCTTGAGATGGAAAGTACTACAGAAAATCAGAGGCAAAGAAAAATCAACTGGTCACTTAGGCCAACCGTGACAGAAAAAGGGACTGTCTTCTGTTGCTCATTATGTACTTTCTTGTCTTGTCATGAATGGCTTTTCTGAGGTAGGTTTCATCACTGCCTCTGAGACACTATTTTACAGACTAGTAGAGGTAAACACAGAAACTTTGGCTGAGCCTATGCCAAGAGCCTGCCACAAAAGCTTTGCAGACTGCTGTGCTGCTGTTTCTTAGTTATGTTCACTTGGAACACAGGCACGACACTAACCCTCCCTAGGACTCATTGGAGAATAAAGTTCCTGTGTCATACTAGATCATATCTGCTAAGAAGGAGTTAGCAAGGGCCTCTTGGTGGCAGTGAGAAATAGGTGATCACCTCCCTAAGGCTTTGTCATGTCACTGCCTTGTTTCCAGCTTATCTCCCAATTCCAGGAGCCCAATTTCATCTCCTACCAAAAATAGCTTCCCTTGTGAGGGGTTCAGCACATTCTTTCTTCACAAATAATAGCATAATTTAAAATCCCGTTGAAGAATCACAGAATATTCTGAGTTGGAAGGCACCCACAAGAATCATCAAGTTCAACTCTAAAGTGAATGGCCTCTACAGGGATCACACCCACAACCCTGGAGATTAACAGCTGGCTCTAAACAAAAGAGCTAATCTCAGGGTAACATTGATTTTAATAAACTATGGCTCAATCTTTCAAGTTGTCCTACTGTCTCCAAAATTATGCTCTGCCTGCAAAGGACTAGGGACACAACATCATCACTTTTCATTCCTCAGCAAATGCAGAGATCACAGTTTCCCATACATGCCAGAGATGGCTAAGGTTATAAAGCTTAAAATTTATCTCACAAGGAAAGGCAACATCTGTTTTCACCTTGCTGAAAACACGAACAGCAATGTTTTTATTCCGCTGAACAAAACATTACCAAGGACTGAATTTTCAAATGCATATTTTGTTCCTTTATGCATCAATTCAACATTAAATTGCATCTTCTGATATACTGCTATACCAAGAAGCTGCAATTTGGTTATCTCAAACTTTCACCATTTCTTTATGTCAGGTTTGAGTCTTCCTGGACTACATTTCCCAAGACACACTACGGGAGAGCACATGTTTTGTGAAACATTTAGTAAAACCAAGGATGCCAGCGTAGTAGAAATTCTTACGTCACGTGTCTCTCTTTGTAAATATATTGCACCCACTCATCTGCTTGCACTTTATAGCAGCCACTCACTCCAAAATGACTGAAAAAGCTTTGATGCACTTGCACCATCAGAGTCAGCTACAAGGACTGAGTATGTACTTCATCTACGTCACTTAAGCCTTGCCTGCTCTAAGAAAAATATGTTATTACTTTATTGACAAATCACATCTGCTACCCAAACCACATACAAGGCCAGTTGCAGGAAAACTCTAAAATTCAAAATTGTATGTCTACAACTGCCAAACCAGCATGGGTCACCAAGAAGATTTAAAAGGACCATACAGGCAAGCCCGGTTCTGTTCTGTGCAAATAGCCTATTACAGTACTGTATTTTGTGTGCTACAGCCTTTAAAAGGAAATGACACTGTAATTTCCCGTCAAATCAAATCATTTCCAGCATAACTTTTCATTGGGGGTATTCTGCATGTATCCTGAAATTTGCTTTCTGGGGAGACAACAGGCACAGCTGCATGTCTGGTAAATATGTGTGCTTGGTTTTCATGTAGGGATATATGTGAAATTAAATTAAATTTGATTCAACAGTATTTTACAGGCATGGCAAGCTGCTAAATGCAGCCTAAGAAAAATGAACAGTCCCTTGGGGTAGCTGTCACCAGCTGATACAATGAGCTTAGGATGGGGTTTCATTCTGTATCTGGGATTTTATCCCATCTATCTATTCCCCACTACTGCCCATTTTCCATCTTGCTCAGTCATTTTTAACAGTAACCTGCCATCTGAGAGTACTTCACAACACAATGCCATCATTACACTTTCCCCCAGGAGTCAGGAATATTTTTTTCCTCAATTTTTTTTTTGACAAATACATTTTAGGATTTCTGATGATACCCCCAAAAAAATCTTATTGTATCTCACTCAGATTTTGGATGTTGATGCAAAAAGCATTGCTCCATTTCATTTTTTCCTACTAGATTTTCTGCTCAGATGCTTTTTTTTTCCTCCCCCTTTATTTTTTTTTGTCTCCTTGTTTCTGCTCATAGCTTATAGACATTCCTTCTCCATTCAGTGTATGTCTCAGCCTCCATATTCACTGAAATAAAAAAGATCTATTAAGGCAACAGTGTCCAGTTGAGCATCCTACTGTTTGCTTTCATCCTTCCCAGACCTCAGTTATACAGAGCATCATGAGTTACAGAGACAGAATCATAGAACCACAGAATGATTTGTGTTGGAAGGGACCTTAAAGATACTCTAGCTCCAACCCCCCTTCCATGGACAGGGATGCCTTCGACCAGATCAAGTTGCTCAAAGCCTCATACAACCTGGCCCTGAACACTTCTGGGGATGGCACACTCACACTACCCTGGGCAACCTGTCCCAGTGTCTCAGCACCCTCATTGTAAAAAAACTCTTCCTTCTGTCCAATCTAAATCTACCCTTTTTCAGTTTAAAACGACTGCCCCTTGTTCTGTCACAGCAGACCTCGATGAAAACTCTCCATCCATCTTTCCTGTAAGTGCCCTTCAAGTACTGAAAGGCTGCAATAAGCTCTCCCTGGAGCTTTCTCTTCTCCAAGCGAACAGCCCCAACTCTCTCAGCCTGTCTTCGNGATGGCACACTCACACTACCCTGGGCAACCTGTCCCAGTGTCTCAGCACCCTCATTGTAAAAAACCTCTTCCTTCTGTCCAATCTAAATCTACCCTTTTTCAGTTTAAAACGATTGCCCCTTGTTCTGTCACAGCAGACCTCGATGAAAACTCTCCATCCATCTTTCCTGTAAGTGCCCTTCAAGTACTGAAAGGCTGCAATAAGCTCTCCCTGGAGCTTTCTCTTCTCCAAGCGAACAGCCCCAACTCTCTCAGCCTGTCTTCGTAGGAGAGGTGCTCCAGCCCTCCAGTCATCTTTGCTCCTCTGGACCTACTCCAACAGATCCATGTCTTTTCTGTGCTGTGCGCTGCAGTCCTGGACACAGCACTCCAGGTGGGGTCTCATGAGAGCAGAGCAGAGGGGTGGAGTCACCTCCCTCAACCTGCTGGTCAAACTGGGGGTGATGACTGTGATCAGTTCAACTGATGCTATGTTTAACTCAAGCTGTATCAATTCTCTGAATTAATTCTTGTGAGTTATTGATGCTATAGTTACTGTAGGGATTTATTTCTCATTTTTGGTCTCACAGAAGTCAACCCATTACTATTAAGAGGCCAAAAACTAATGGCGTTGATGTCGCTTTCACATTTGGTCCTCCTGTGCTGCTGTGTTGCAGCCGAAGGAATGTCTCCTGGTGAGATGGGACCCGGGAAATAGCGTCTTCAGCAAGTTTACCAGAATGCTCTCCTTCTCCAGATCTTGCTTTATGGTGCAGCTTACTCACATGGTCTTTTTCAGGTTAAGCTTTTACAATCTGATTTGTAAACTTCAGAAACTGAAGCTTCTAGACTCCCCTATTATGAGGCTGAGCTTTATATAATTTAAGACGTATTCAGTGTTCCTATCTCTATAATTAAATTTGTCTGGTTTTGTTATTTTGAGCACCTTCTGAATTTTTTTCAAAGAGCTTACTAGGCATTATGTTGAAAGGATTCTGCTCAAATTATATCCTTCATTTTCTCACTTTGTTTTAAGGATAATTACTTAACTGATATTTGAATTAATGAAATAGGGTATGGAAAATCACTAAATTGGCCTGAAAAATCCTACGATTTAGGGAAAAAAACCTGCTTTTTTTATTTCCTGGTTTCTAAGTCTACGGGGTCCACTTGGGACATTTGCAGAGTTTAAAGTGGAAGTTCTCAAACATGAGCCTGCAAGACCATTCGTTAATAAATTAATAGTCTCTAGAACCACTAACCACCTGGACTTTTACTCATCAATCAAAAGGCTGATAATGAAATATCCATGGTCCTTGCGAGACTTTGAGAACTGACAGGGAGTTTTTGCTAAGACAATCTTTTCTATACAGCTGTGAGGATTGCTAAAGGATTTTTGTATGAGGGGTTTTTTAACACAAAAGTAGAATTTTCACGAGCATTTGACTGGAGATGGGATTTTTAAAGAAAAAATTACAAACACCATGGGACTCAATGAAATTGTAACAGTTGATAAGACTCCATTTCTGAGCTATTTTAATATCTATAAAGAAAAAGAAAGCTTCCTGATCTTTTTTGACATTGACATCTTTAGGATACAGATACAGTTTTGTGGTTAGTTTTTCATAAAGGAATTAACTTTTTATTTTCATGTGTGATATTATTATTGGTCAGATGTTCTTCTAACTTTTTAGGTCCCAGAAGCATTCTATTAAGGACAGGAGTCCTCCAGCTGTATTTTATGCCACACAATCCAGCATTTAGTGAAGCTGATAAAAAACAGTTTTCTCTTGTTATGGATAAAAGAGAAGCCTCTTCTAGTATTTGGGGCTAAAGACATTCCTCCTATCTACCCACTGGGCTGCCCCATCAGCTACATGGAAGAAGGGACCAACAAGTCTTCCTCACAGGGACAGACCTGGCTTCAAAATATATTAATATCTGCATGTCAGGGGCCCAAGTCCATGTTTTCCTATCATAACCATATGCAAATGTTTTTACTGCCTGTAATAGCCAGGGTAATACCTTGAGGGCCAAAAACGGAGCAACACTATTTTCAGCAACAGCTGTAACTATATGATGTGCTACATACCATACATTCACCTGCACATGGTAAGAGAGCACCACGGCTGGTGGCAAGACATGTCTCAAGTGCTGGGTTCTGGAAAAGCAGGAAGCAACAGTGAACACCAGCAGTGACAGTGGCACGAGGTTTTATTTCCATTCCCTGCACCTCAAGTCACTCCAATCACAACGCGTCACTATTTACAGCAAGTATTTGTAGCTGCCGTGACGCTGCGCAGCCCTGCCAGCAGGGTCTCATGTGGCATCACAGTGAATTTCCTTAGGAGACTTGGGGTTTACTTCCAAAGTCAAGGGCTTCCTTAAGTCAAATTCATGGTTCCCGAGGTCCGTGCTGTCCGCAGGCTACACAGCCATGGTGCAAGTGCACTGTAGGTGTCCGAACAGCCCCGATGAAACAGGCACCAGCTCTATCACTGCATACACACACCAGCACCTATCCACAGGAACACAGGAACAGGGCTGGCTAGCACTGAAACACATCCATGGCTGCCCACACAGCTCCTTGGACAGAGGAGGGCATCACGAGCAGGTCCAGAGGAGGGGCACCAAGTTGATAAGGGGACTGAGCATTTCCCCTACAAAGACAGGCTGAGAAAGTTGGGGCTGCTCAGCCTGGAGAAGAGAAGAGAAGAGTGTGTGGAGATCCCACAGTATCTGAAGGGGGCCTAAAAGGAAGCTGGAGAGGGACTCTTCATCAGGAATTGTCATGACAGGACAAGGAGCAATGGGTACAAATCGAAAGAGGGGAAATTTAGGTTAAGTATTAGAAAGGAATTCTTTACTGTGAGGGTGGTGAGACAAGGGAACAGGTTGCCCAGGGAGTTTGTGGATGCTTCAACCCCGGCAGTGTTCAAGGCGAGGTTGGATAAGGCCTTCAGCAACCTGGTCTAGCGGGAGGTGTCCCTGCCCATGGCAGGGGGCGTTGGGAGATGATCTTTAGGTTCCCTTCCAACCCTTAACATTCCATGATTCTATCACTCATCCNGGAGGCGATGGCGGCACAGCCGCACCCTCTCCCCGCTCCCCCTCCCCCGTGCCCTCAATGCCAGCCCGAGCCCTGAATCAATTAATGGAGCCGGCACCGGGCTGGGAGAGGGGAGAGGGCCGTGCCCCCCTCGGGGCAGCCCCCGCACCCAGCTGGCGTCGCGGCCGCGCTGCTTCCCCGGGGGGGACCCCGGGACGCGGGTCCCCGAGGGGTGGCCCCGGCAGATGGTCCCTCCGCAGCCGCCCCCGCTCCCCGTCCCGTCCCCGGCGAGGTGCGCCCGGGGAGAGGCGCTGGGGAGCCCCGGCCGCACCCCGGGGACGCCCGCGGGGAGAAGGGGCGGGNGGACTGAGCATTTCCCCTACAAAGACAGGCTGAGAAAGTTGGGGCTGCTCAGCCTGGAGAAGAGAAGAGAAGAGTGTGTGGAGATCCCACAGTATCTGAAGGGGGCCTAAAAGGAAGCTGGAGAGGGACTCTTCATCAGGAATTGTCATGACAGGACAAGGAGCAATGGGTACAAATCGAAAGAGGGGAAATTTAGGTTAAGTATTAGAAAGGAATTCTTTACTGTGAGGGTGGTGAGACAAGGGAACAGGTTGCCCAGGGAGTTTGTGGATGCTTCAACCCCGGCAGTGTTCAAGGCGAGGTTGGATAAGGCCTTCAGCAACCTGGTCTAGCGGGAGGTGTCCCTGCCCATGGCAGGGGGCGTTGGGAGATGATCTTTAGGTTCCCTTCCAACCCTTAACATTCCATGATTCTATCACTCATCCATCTCCAGCGTAATGCTACCCGTGCCTGCAGCAACCACCACGCCGGGCAGGCACAGGACATTCCCTGCACTGCAAACACACCGGAGACGATGCTTCACTGCACCTCCCAGTATTCCCTGCCCGCACTGGGTGCGGGCTGATGGCTGCGCAGGGGCCGCCCGTGCCCACCGCGGCGGCACAAAACCCCCGCCGCAGCCACCCGCAGCCCTTTCCTTTTCCCGGGAGGAGGCACAGGCTCCGCGCCCGGGGTGCGGCAGGCGCGGGGGGAGCGGCCCGAGGGGGCGGCGGCGGCCGCACAGGTGCCGCCGCAGCCCGTCGCCATGGGAACGGCGCTGCCGAGGGCGCGGTGGCCGGNCTCCGCAGCCGCCCCCGCTCCCCGTCCCGTCCCCGGCGAGGTGCGCCCGGGGAGAGGCGCTGGGGAGCCCCGGCCGCACCCCGGGGACGCCCGCGGGGAGAAGGGGCGGGGGACACGCACACAACAACAACAAAACCCCGTCCCCGCACGGCTGTTTACGGCACCATATGGCTGCAGGGGGAGGGGTGAGGGACGTGTCTGCCGAGCCGCCGCGCTCATTATGTCCGATGGAGTCACGGTCACCGCGCCTCCGCCCGCAGCCGGGGCGCGGGGGGACACCCGGCTCCCGGCACCGGCGGGCGGGGCGCACGGCGAGCCCCGCGCCGGAGGCACCCCGACAGCCCCCGCTGGGGACTCCAGGGGACAAACACACAGCGGCCTGGCCGCCCTGGGGCGGCCGGAGGGGGAAAACCCGACCCCCTTCCCCAAAGTCTATCTCTAGATCTGTTCAGATCTATGTATCTCCCCGGCGCAAAGATGAACGTATGGGATACAGCTCTATTTTGGGTCACAACGCGGCAATGCTTGAAACGTGAAAAGGAAAACACAAAATAAAAGCGTCTTCTGTGGTTTTTTATCGGTGGGGTTTGAGACGAAAACCTGACCCATTTCGGGGCATCTCTGTCTATGGTTGGCACGTACGAAGGGCTGGAATGGAAGCCCTGGGCATCAAACGCTACACCGAGATCCACAGCGATTAATGCTATTTTTTTCTTTCCGAGCGAGGCAGCCATTCATTTCAGAGTAATCCTCGCTGCACGGCGCTGATGGAGGCACGCTTGGTGCAGCGCATCCTGCCTCTGGAGAGCTTTCTCGGCTGGGGCAGGGGAAATGCTTTGAAATGGCTTATGTCTTTCCTCTCAATGATTCATAAGATAGGTGCGAAACCTTGCCATTATTAGAGAGATAAAATCCACGGACTATGGGATCTGATAATAGGCAACTATACTGTTATCCATATTACCTTGTAAAATTGAAGTATTGATTTTTTTAAAGCATGGTTTGCTACTTAGCAGGCCAATCCCACTACTATTGTAGTCAGTGAGATTTTCCTATTGACTTCAGTGGGAACAGCTTTTTTGCCTTTAAAATGGTCTATTTCACATTATTATGGTAATATCGCTCAGCAATTCTTAAAACTGGCCTTCTTGGCCTTGGACATTTTAAAAGATTTATATAAAAATTACTTCAGCTCAACTTATTCAGCTCATTTCTGCTCATGTTTTGTCCAAAGTTTTGTTTGGATAAATCCGACAGATAACTTAGTGTTCCAGATGGTTGTGGGTGGACTGGACCTAATAGATTCTCCAGTTACATGTGTTTAAGTGGTTTTTTGTTTTGGTTTGGCTTTTTAATTTTACAGAAGCCTAGATTTAGAAACCCATTTGTAGATCTCCTGTTGTGTGCAGCTTTGAATGCGTTTGGTTGCTCACCAAAATAGCATGCCTTCCAAAGCAAGATTAAAAATATTAAAATGCAGCCAGCGCAGGGAGTGTGGCATCAACTGATGCCACACAAACGGGCTGATCCTCCTGCCCACAGATAATATACATCTGAATCTTGGCACCTGCCATTGGATTGGAATTCAAAATGAGAAACAGCAGGCCTTGAGGTCTGGAAATAAAGGCAGCACAGGAAAAAAAAATGTTCTCTGCCTATTAGTAAATAACAAGCTGCAGCAGTAAAGACAAAGACAAGGACTGAGGAAAACACACTGTGGGCATTGGATAGATATTGGGGCTATGACACAATGGCAAACATGCCGAGATTCAAAGTGCCAGGTGTATCTAGCGCCTATATTAACTATTTGCATATTTGTGTAACTGAAAGCTTTTTAGTGTCTAGAAACGTTCTGCTTAGCTACTTTTTGCTACATCATGGCGTGATACTCATTGAACTAAATGTTGACTAATAGACTCCAAGTTGTAATAAATGGTTGGGAATAGACATCTATCCAAAATTCTGCTGATATCAAATTTCCATGAGAAAATGCTTCCCCCTGCCGCCTCCCAGAAAAAAAAGATGTGTTTCATCTTCCTCACATTTTCCAGGCAGTTTTGTTATGCAGTTAATATCTTAAGGTTGTTCTGTGCTTATAGGTAGCTGACAGGTATGCTTAGCTGCTTAAATACTACTTTTGAAGATCAGGAGTTTTTATTACCCAGTAAATAGAAAGTGTCTGTCTTCCTTTGCTTGCTTTATTTCATTAGCTTTATTATTATTATTATTATCGTTACTGTGAAATGTGTAATATGTGTTCTCCAGGCTTATTTTACTTTCCTCAGCCTCCATCTCTTCCAAGGCTGACTTTCTTGCTTTAAGGATCAGCTCATAGGAAGCTATTAAGCCAAAGTTTGTTTTTACTTGATTGGCTTTAGCACTTCACTCCATTTGTTCTCTCATCTCACTCTCCTTCCACTCTTATTAGAAGCAGGATTGCTCTAATGCAAATATAGTTCAAAAAGACAGGAAAAAGAGAAAGACATCTGAATTCTCCTCATAGCAGATGTCCTAATGCAATATCCATGGAAAAGGGAGATTACTTTAAAACAAGTAAACAAACAACCTCAATTGAGTGTAATTGAGGGTGGATATATGTGTTGGGTGTGTTTACTTGGTGAGAGATGCTCTTTTA
Source organism: Melanocharis versteri (assembly GCA_013397845.1). Lineage (NCBI taxonomy): Eukaryota > Metazoa > Chordata > Aves > Passeriformes > Melanocharitidae > Melanocharis > Melanocharis versteri. Next base: position 596,272 of record VZTG01009130.1, read on the forward strand.
TTTGACTTCAGTATATGGATGGCTTAAAGGGTTGAAATCAAGCTCATTCTCTGGTTTGGTTTATTCCTCCTTGAACAATGAGAATTTGCGGACGTCTACAACAGAGAGCTGTCTGCACAGTGCATTGCATTGAGCGCAACTCCGATGTTGCAGAAGATTATAGCCAAAGGGGTGGGAGCAGGGTGCTCCTGGTGTTATTTTACAGCTGAATTTGGCCTTGCTGTTACTAAACCTTTCTAGACATTTTCATACATTTTATAAACTTCTCTATATGCTTGTCAAGCACCAGTCCCAAGCACATTGGAATTTACCTTGGCAAAACCAGATAACACTTACATATAAATTATTCTTCACAAATAGAAAAAAAAAATATCTAAATGTGTCCTAATGAGAGTTCAGTCATTGCTACCCAGTCAACCAATACCAACTGATCAGGACACTGAGTGCCCAGGGCGGTGGTTTGTGGGTGGACTCCTCTCTTGGGCACTGTCCATTGCAAAGCCTGAGCATCACCCAGGGCCTGCGTTATGTCTTCCAAATAGGGGCATAACCTTTGTGCCAAACATTTTTTTAAAAAATTATTCACAGACCTTCTGCTGGTCTTATCCCAGGAGAGGATTTCACCCAGCATGATTTAGGATGACAGGACAGGTCCTTCAAAGCCTCACAAATGTCACTGGCTTAACTCCTTCCAACTTCCTTCAGCTACAGTTTTTCAGCTTTTTTGTAGGTCTGTTGGTTCACTCTTTGGCTCTTTTAGGCATGGTACTAATTTACTTTAAAATATTATCACTTAATAATCTATATTGTACTTTACTTATTTGCCTGCTTTTAAATTACAGCAGGAATGATAATGCAAATTTCCTGAATTTTTTGAAGTCTACGTATATGAAAATTTTCCTGACTTTACATCCATTAAAATTAAATATATTAAAAAAGAAATCTTGTAATTACGTATAAATTCATTAAAGTCCAAAGATATGTAGCAGAAAAATACATAGTTCATCAAAATTCTATTAATTGAAATGTTCTACTTATTAATAAAATTTGACCCGCTTTCTCCTATTTAGGAATATTTTTTCCTACTCAGCTTTTGAAAGCAGTCCTTTTGGTTCCAGTTCAAAATGTAAAATTCAATTAGGAATACAGGTAAAACAATATTTTCAGTTCCATGATTTCCTAGAAGTCTGATTTATCTTGCCAAAATTGGGAAGAAGAGAATAGTACTGAAATTTGCTGTATAGAGGGGCTATTGAAAAAGAAGAAAATAGTTTTATTTTAACTAGCTTTATTCACTTCCAAAGTTAGCTCTATTTATATTGCATTATTTTTTGCTTAGGCGCAAATTTAACTATTTGAAAGCTCCCTATATGCCCAGTTCAACTCTCAGTTACACCAGAGCAATGGTAAGGAGGCCTTCTACATTGGTAACATGTGGCAGAGGATTTGTGTAAGTTTTCTAAAAAACACAGGGTCAATGTGCAAGAAGTTTACAATAAACATCTTTTTGAGAATTCTGGGTTTTGCTGTTGTATTCATATAGAAGTTACTATCCCATTTCCTTGTTGGATAAGTCCAAATTGAGACAAAAAGGGATAAATAGATGAGATCTGCCTGAACTACAGGTTTTAGATGGATGGCTGGCATTCAAATATAGCACTCATTAAAAGAATGCTGACTGTTTGCTTGGTACAAATGAAATACTTCAGTATTACAGCAACCATAGCCAGGGGGCTTTACTGAACTCTCAGAATATAAAAAGATAAAGGTTATCAAAAGATGTCATAAAAAAACTCTATGACTATGTCTAGATTAAGGGAGGAAGGAACCAGTTACATTCTTTTTTTCTTTTCCACTGCTATTTCTTGAGAAATGCAATGGGACAAGTCATCTAATTATATATATGCCATACTTCCTGGTCCCATTGGTCAAAAAGCAAAGTCTTTCAGAAATTGTCATCATTTGAATGAGCTAATTTCCTCTCATATTTGTCATTAATTCTCTAACAATTCTGCTCTTTTTTCTTTTCTTCCCAGCACAGTAAGAGTTTGGTAATAGTTTCAACAAATACACACACTCAAAAACCTGACACAGGTAGACAAAAACACACAGGTGAAAACAGCACATTCCTTCTCACCACAAGTGCAGTAAATTGTAAACCAGAGGTAGTTCATACTGCAAATGTTCTATGTAAACCACAATAATCTCATGCAGTGCTCCACATAGGGTAGTGCTGGACCCCAGAAGCTTGACTGTCTCCCTCCTTCCTCCAGACCGGTGATATCACCACAGCAACGAGCCACAGAAACTGCTACAGCCCAACTGACCAACGAACCATCTAGTACCAGTCTGCAAGCAAGTCTGCAAAAGATGTTTCAGAGCTCAGTAATTAGTAAATAAACAAATTCCTAAAAAAAAATACTGTGCCTTGTGCAATAATGACTGATTTATTTTCCACTGCTATAGCTTCAGCCAAACTAAGAAGACATATCTAAAACTTATTAGGCTGTTCGTGAAACAAAAGCATGAAGGCTGAGACCACCAGCAGTGTAAATATTCAGTACAAAGTAGAAGGGGATGGGAAGATGCTGGGATTTCACCATGCCCCATGAGTCTTTCCTTGTGTTGGCTGGAACATGACTAACCCTGACAGAGGCTCTATGGGACAACACCTGGGGAGATGCTGCAGGACACCAGGTGAGAACCAGGCAGCGAGTTCGTGCCATCACACCAATGCCCTCGCTCCCAGTGGCACAGAGCAGGAAGGGCATGAACACGACCTTGTCCTCACTTCTGCTCCAGCCAGCAAAGCTGAACTGACATAAAGAGCGTGCTACATCCTTATGAGAGCCACAGAGCTCCTGTAAAACCCTTGCAAGAAATTTTGGATTAATCAGTCAGGGTTTCTCTAGGGGCAGAGTGCAGACTTTCCATTCCCAACTTTGGTTTATAAAAATGGCCTAGCTTTGAATTTACCTTCTGAGATGGTTATTGAAAGAGCCTTAGGAGAGGAAATAGAATTTAAAAGGGTGGCGACTGAATTTTCTCTGCTGTCCACCAGTATTTACACCACACTATTTGTCTCACTTTCTTTCTACCTCTTTAGATGTCTGTTTTCTGCTATGCATTTTTTCTCTTAATGGTTATCTTTTTGGGTGATATAATCATTTAAAACTACTTCTTATGTAAGTACCCTTTTTCTTTGATAAGCTTAGTTACCTTCTGTGGACCTTTCATTTCTTGCAACCTTCTAGAGATAAGATAAATACACTAAGCATGCTATTAAAGGCAAGGATATACAATTTAATTAATGAGAATAATAAGTTTTCAATGTTATTCTCTACACTTTTCCTAATGCCAATTTTTGCTATACCTTCCATGCTCATTTTGGATACAGTTATTGATTTGTTTGAAACCATTCCTAAATATTTCCCTTGAGATATTACACTAATTCCATACATTTTAGATGTGATTGAAAAGCTTGAATTCTTCCTTTCATCTCAAAAAGCTAATATCATGATGGCATAAAACATAAATTATCTGGCAATGGTCTGTAGGGAATTCTGCCTGCCATGATTGCTCCCCTTTTTTCCCCTTTGTTACGCTATTTCTATTTCACCTCCCAATTCTTCTTTGACTCAACCTAATTAATTTGCATTTCCATCCATCCAGTGTTGAAAACCCTTCACCTCCCTGAGTTGTAGGTGTATATATGTATACATATATACAAATGTGTGTATATACGCACATTGGACTGCATGGTATATAGCTCTCGAGCACTTGCTATGGCTTCCCAGTTCTTCATCAGTTTTAATTTGTCATCATAGCCAAAGTTGCAACCCTGCTTTAATAAAGTCTGTATCAGATGGGTTTCATTTCAGAAGGAAGCAAGAAACAAAGTTTTCACCTGAAAATTTTTGAAAGATTCTTGAATACAACAAGTTTGAAGAACATCATTAACTGTCACAAAATCCAAACTAGTTCCACCAACCAGGCACAGTTCAAATCTACACTTAAGATCATTTTTAATGATTCTTACTGATTTTTTTTTTTAGTGTTGACATATGGTCCACTAGTCTGTTACTTCTATGAGCTATCTTTACTACCCTGTTTTTTCCCTTTCTAGTACATTTTTGTCCATACTGCAGTATCATTGCCATATATAGTGGCAAATAGTATATTTTAGTAGTATTTTAGTTACTTCATTCTTAAGTTCTTTAGTGGTTTTGAATTTCTGCAAGTCCCAGTGATGCACTGCAATTTAATATTCCCTCTTTTTTTATTGCACTATTTCTGAGCATTCTTCAATTTTATCACCTGAAAAATGTGAACCCAGGATAAATACTTCTTTATCACCCATATCAGAAAAAATACACACTGAAAAATAAAGTTCTGTGAAATGTGTTTATAGTCCTCAACTTTCCTGTCCACTGAAACCTCTGGCCATACCTTAGCTGTTCTTCTCTTATTGTATCTAATTACTCGTATAATGACTTGCCTGTTACTCATCTTCTATCAGCTCAGGGTACTGAAAGTCCATTCCTAAATGTGATTTCCCATATACCAGCACAATGCTGCTTTTACCCTCCAGATAGTTCATGATTTAGTGGCAGCTACTTCAGCTCTGGATCTGCCTTGAACAAAAGTTTCCTACGAACTCCACCTGGCAGTATTAGTAGTGGTGTGTATAAGTCCAGAGGCAACAAAAAGAGCAATCACAAGCCATATTCATTTAAAAGTTTTACAGTGAGTTAGAGTCGTAAGTCATTTAAGGGCAAGTAATCTCACCACGTAAATTTTCTCTAAGTACAGTCAAAACGTTGTAGCATCCATATCTTGTATTAAAATCTCTGGGGTAACAAAATATACAAAAGCTTCAGACTCACAGACCTTACTATCAATATAATACATAAAACCTCTCATTTCCCTAAGAAGTTTAATTACAGGCTCTCAAGTAAAAAAGGTTGAATGAGTTTCATCCTAGGGAGAAGTAGGTCACTTGATAAACGTTGTCCTTCCAAGTCTATACAGAATATATGTTTCTGAAAAAAGTCTCCACTTGAGGCTAACCCTAACATAGATCAGTTTTATTAAGTAAACTGTTCACTACAGATAACCCCTTAAGTTGAAGAGTATCCTTATATACAAGGAAATGTTTCAAACACCCCATTTCAATTTCAACAACTAGGCTGTAATCCCAGCAGATGCACACAGTAACTGTCAAGTTTTGCAGCTTGCAGAGTTATTGAATAAGCAGTTAGAAGCCTGTACAACTGTCTGTGAAAAAGCTGATCATTGCTAAGAAAATCCATGTGCATCTGAAAAATGTTCAATGCCATAACCTGTAGCATTTCTTTCCTGTATATTGACACTGCCTACCTGCATATTGTACGTTAATAAAACATTAAAAAAACCTTGCTAGTGGAACTGTAAAGTTTTGAGACTCATCTATTTAAAGAGAACAAAAGGGTAATTTAAGCAAGCTGCGGGATCACTTTCAGCACTCTTGCAGGACAATGGAAACAACTCTCATTGCACCAACTAACACTGCCTGAGTTTTCTAAAGTCAGAGAGGCTTCTGGCAGGTTTAAAATGACATATACAAGACAAAAACATCTTTTACATCCTGTAAAGCTCTACTAATTTTGGAGACCGTGTTGACCAGTCAACCTACTCAACAAGGAACAGAAGATGCCTGTGATGCTCTGTGATGCATGGGAGGCTGCAGAATCTGGTATGATCCTCCCTCCTGGAGAGTGTGTTTCCTGCCGCGCTGTCTCATGATCTTTCTCCACATCTACCTCATTTATACGCCCTGCTTATTTTGTTCCTCTTTTACCAGCAAACTCTCAACAGGTGTATCCTGCATAACGGGGGAAGACTGGGACCCAAATAGCTTCCTTCAGACCAAACCTAACAGCTGCTAGTTGCCCCCTTTCAACAGCAGACCAAAACTCACTGTTCAGTGTCAGCCAATTTTAATTTATTTTTTTAGTGTAAAATGAAATTTGAATCATTAACTCCTACATTCATCCAGCACTGGCACTAGCCTTCTTCCCCCAGGGGCCCGTGCTCATGGGAAGCCCTCTCTGCCTGCAGTCTCTCTGTGTGGTCTCCCCAGATCCTGTCTCCTTTCAGTCTAGAGTTGAACAACAGCAATGGTGATCACCCCAGAGGATAGGGAAAGAAAGTTTCTCCGTAAAAAGATCAGGAAAAGTCCCATCATGCTGTACTGATGCCTAACAGCTCACTTTAGCCCTAACCTTCCAGCTTATTTCACTGATCACATAGCTATGTAGCCACAGAAACAGCACTCAGTACATCCAAAGAAAATCAGGGCTGGAGCATCTGAGCAGCAGTCGCTGCATCATGACCAAATCCAGTGCAGCTTCACTGATGAGAGACTCAGGATAAGAAGGAAGAAACAAGCTCACTATCACCTCAGTCTTCTCGGTAAAGGTTCACAGAGGCATGAAAATCAAACTGGGAGGTTTTATTTCTGATCACTGGAAAGATTTGGGCTTTTGAGCTGCAAGTCTGGCCTTTGCCCAGGTGGTAGCACTGAATCTGTCATCCTGTCTCTCACTACGTGTGTATGTATGGGATGGATACATCAGTACTAGTTTTTGTTTGCACACTGCTACAGCCTATTTCATGTTTCTAAAGTAAAGTCAACATTTTCTAACCTTAAAACACTCAGTTTTAAAAAATCTGCTCTCCTTGGCTCATTTTTCTTTGAAAATTCTAATTCAACGTTGTTACTAAGAAATCTCATCTCCTCCTGTCCCTTTGCCTCTCACACACGCATGTGGAGATAGCATCTTACATATGGGCGCTTTAACATTTTTTAATTCCAGGACGGAGTTATTCTCTTTATTCACGAACACTCCCCTGAATGCCTGCATTAAGAGTTGCCAACTAAACCGGTTTTGTTCCATCTGCTGTGACCATTTTCCAGCACTGTCTCTCTGATTCACCAGCATTCCTCCTCACCGACTCCATCGGGAGGTCTGCAAACAGCAGGGCAGAGGCTGCGGGTAAAGGGAGGAGACGAAGCTCTGCAGACCTGAACAGGGGTTAAGGAAAATGTGGTGGGCAGTTAAAGCAGGGCGGATATGGCAGGGTTTGAATACCACTCCTGAGCCTGGAAGGTGCATTTAATGGGACTGTAAAACTCCCGCAGCATTGTACCTTGGGATAAATTATAGCTCACCCTCAGCATCACCTTTCTGCAGTACTTACTGCCATTATGTGCTGGCAGTTCAGTAGGCTACAGAGCTACCAGTATACATTTGACAAACACTTCCATACATTTTTTCCTATTGATGGGTACAAAAATGGGGAGAAACGCAAAAAAAAAGATGTTTATTTTCAAATTGCTACAAAATGCCCTAAAATAATGAACAATTTAAAATTTTAAATAACAATTTTAAGCAATAAATTTTGACCTATAAGCTATTTATGTTGTGATCTGTTTCTTCTATTGTTCATAAACAAAGTAATTTATATACAATCAAAAGGAACATAAACTTGTATATCTGTCTACTATTCTTCATGACCAACAGAAGAAGAGGTGGGTTGGGATACAGCCTGCTCCTTAGAGCTGACTGGTCTATAATTTTAAGCCTTAAATCCTGTAATCAGGTTCAATAGCACAGCTCTGCACCTGCAAAAAGCCTTGCTGGTCTGCTAGCAGCAATCCATGAGGCATCAGATTCTCCTGGAGGATCTAAAGATTTAAGCTAAACAAAATTTGGTTTCCAAATGAAGGTTCATTCTCTGCATATAGTTGGAAAATAGAAAAGAAAGCACAGGAAAATTCATACATTAGGTCTGTGATATCATTAAAGTCAATGGAGTCATTTCAAATTAGTAATGACATAAAAGTAATCTGAACTTGGCCTTTGAGGTTATATTCTATTAGTTTGCTAATACTGTGTAAATTCTATATTTGAGAGCTATCCTGCAGTCATCTTGGCCCTTCTTTTTTAATGGAAAATTCTGCTTAAAGTCTGCTGATACAGCTTGGGCCATTATTTTATAACTTCTTTTTAAATCAAGACTAATTTCTAGGGTCCATATTTGTGTCTACAGACAACATCAAGCCAGAGAAAGGAGAACGGTGAGCAGAAATTTGTTTTCAAGTTGCCAATCAATAAATAGCTCCAGCTAAAGAAACTATGCAGAAAATAAATTTTTAAAATACACCACAAAAATCATGTATACAGTTAGAAAGGGTATCTTACTAGAGACACTAGTTCCATACCTCCTTATGGTTGGTAAGTACCAACCATTAAAAGTCGACAGTGTCAACCATTTGGCATATCTGTTGGCCTAACCTGTTTTGTTTATACAGTGTGCCCAGGCTAGGCATATTTTCACTGCTTTCCTAAAGTGCAGCTTGGGCTTAATGAAAGAAAACCTACACTGGTGACAAACAGAATCTGAAAAGTTGCAGAAGTGAAATACTTCCTAGGTCGCATACAGGAGTACCTTAAACATACAGGAATACCTCATTGTGTGTTGCCCCGCTCTGGACCTAAAATGGATGTTTTGCAGGGAATGTTGTTGCCTGGTGACCAAAAGTGCATCTCCTAGGCCACCGAGGGATGTGAACATTCAGAAATTGATTTGTTCCTGTTGCTCTTGAGGAGACCATACCCGTAAAATAGATTAAACCAGCACATAATCACCTATGCATTCTCCTTGCTGGCATGCTTAAACTTGATGCTGAAGACAGGCCTGTGATTTTGAGCTACTTATCAACCAGGCAAGGGAAAAACAGAATAATACCTCATGCACTACTGCCCACAGAATATGTAAGTAGACCAAGCCTGAGCTACTGTGAGACTGCAAGACACCCTGCTTCAATTAAGTCTGTGTTGTACATCTAGCCTGTTCCGGTGCAACCTCCCAGTTGCTATCAGGCTCTCTTTCTTTCATTAGAATCAAGTAGTTAATTAGCCCCAGCCTGTCCTCTCTCCTTCTCTCTTTCCCTTTAACGCAGCAGTAATGATGTCTAATTACCAGCAGCAGTGGATTACAGCACCATCAGGAGCAAATCTCTCTGGCTGACAGCAAAGCTGAGCAGCAAATCTTAAAGCTTCAAGGAGAGAATAATTCCTAACAAAGTATTTGAATATTTTCTTATTTTTGACCAGCTTGTGACTGTAGAGTCCAACTTGTAATTTCATCCGTCCTGTTATTGAACAGGGAGTGTTCATGCGGTGATTAATTTTAAATTGAAATTACTTTTACCTATGGTGAGATCAAGTGATGAACAAAAAGAGGGAGAGGATGAGGGAGAGATTCACAGCTTGGGGCTCTGCTACCATTTCGGGCTCTCTGAGGACTGGACAGGCCCAAGTATATGGGATAACCATGAGAGAGGGGAGAAAAAAACCAAAAACAGTGGGGATGTTTCTAAATGATCACAGATTAATAAACTCTTAAATAATAATTAAGAGTTAAAGAAATGAGAGAATGAGCTTTTAAGGCTTACCAACAATTACTGTCTGATGAAAATCCGATTTTTTCCCCCTGTAACTTATCATTCCCATCTGGGTGAAATTCTAGGCCTCTTGAAGTCAATAGGAGCTTTGCCACTGACTTTCTCTGCGCCAGGGGCTGCATCTCTGTTCTGTCAAACATGTTCTTTCTGAGCCTTCAGTGCCTGGCAGGCGCTGCCCTGGCCCTGGCAGTAGCTCATACCAACCACTGCCACCCCGCAGGTCTACTTAAATACTCCTCTGCCTTTTGTGGTGAGATAGTGACATCACATTCATGGGGTTAGGAGGGGCTGGCATTTGTTTTTCAGAGCTGAATGTTGCCAAGTATCACCTTTTCCCATTTATGTTGGACAACAAATTTCTGTTGGCCAGCAGGAGGAAATTGTACCTACATAAAGGACCTCTTCTGAAAAGGTTTACATGTCATTGCTGAGGTTATATACAGATATTCAGGAATTGCTTACAAATAGGTCACTCTAACTTTTCCTTTCTTGATTTCATTAGCAGTCCAAATTTTATTAGAATTCCTGCTTGGTTGCTTAACTATCTAAAGAGAGTTACTCCTATATGAATATAAATACATATATATGGACATACAGAGACGTTCGCAGCCAAGGGTGTGATTGCTACAAAGGTACAGAGATTAGACCTGCAAGATGCTCAACCTCTCACTGAAATCCCTTGTGGAAAAAAATAAAAATAAAAATTGATTCTGTGCTCTTAAAATAGAAAACAGGATGGAAGGTGGGACTCCAGGCTTTCGTAGCCTAGCAAAGGTGAGAGAAAATAAACAAGCTGATCATCACTGAGTCTTGTGTTTCAGAGGACCAGAAAAGCACTTAATTTTTAAATTCCATCATGTAAAATTAAGGTTATCCACTTTATTTAGTAGGGTAGTCAATGTAATTTTAAAAAATACTGAATTTGCTTACAGTTTTGAACTTGCAGTGAAAAGGATAGTCTTGGGAATAAACAATCTTGCCCACTGGCTCTTCAAAATAATTATTTCATTGAGCAGAAGAGATATTTTAAAATACTGAGCTAATTGGAGACTTCTGCTTTAGGCAACCTTTTTGTTATAAATTGTATCTATGGTACTGTCTGGGCTCAGAGACGAGCAATCAATCCTCTAACAGTAAAACAGAGATCTGCCAAATCATCTGAATCTATAGACAGACCTGAAACACTTCGGTGAATAAAAACCATAGGGAGGGAAAAAACTGTCCAGAGCTCCTCTTTTACTTTCAATCTTCATATTGAAGATCTCCTTAAAATTAATTTCCCACTTCTGCCTCCTCACAGCCATGACAGCGCTGATGACAAGGGGGCAAATACAAGCCAGCCCCTGGGAATGCCCAGGTTTATGACTTCAGCAAGGCAAAGAGAGGCAGATTTCCCCGGCAGCCTACGTCACAACCCAACCCAGAATACTTTCCAAGAAGCCCCTTTAACTGCGCCACCCAGCAACCTTCCCGTTAGGTCCGGATAAGCTGCCACTCCAGGAAAAAAAAAAAAAAAGGGAATATTGCTCATCCAAGCCAAATGCCCAGGCAGGAATATTTTTAATTGCCGGGTTTCCTTTCTCGGCTCCCCCTCCACACCCGCCCCACGCACAGACAAAAGAAGCTTAGCTTGCGTGACCCAGCGCATAAGAAGTAAGAATGATACATTAAGAGAGTTCAATAGGCAAAACCTACTTGCAACCAACAGTCCCCATCTTCTTAAATAGGAAAATCTGTCGCTCCTGCCACTACCAAGCATAATAGCTCTCCCGCTGTCAGACCTGCGCCGAGCCCGTAGCTCCAGCGCCTGCCGGGGATGCCACGCTACCCTAGCGCATCGAACGGAGTGCTGAGGGGCTCCTGCGACCCCAGAAAGTGTCACAAAATACACCCTTCCCTCGGTCATGCGGAACCCCGTCCTCCCTTTGTTGAGCATCCTCTCTCTCCCGCCGCCCCTTACTAGCGCAGCCGGCGCTCCACAGCCAAGCCGGGCACATTCGCGGCCGCTCGGCGGCGGCGCCGGGGCTGCGGGATAACAATGAAGAAAAAAAAAAAAGAAAAAAAAAAATACAAATAAAAAAAAAAAAAATAAAAAACCCCCAACAGACATCCCGGGGAACCACCGCCCGGCGCCGCGCCTGGCTTTGTGCCAGGCAGGGTACCCCCGTGCGCCATCCATCAGCCCCGCCGGCGGCGGGGGCCGCTGCCCG
>VZTG01009130.1:610899-645397 GCA_013397845.1 Melanocharis versteri
CCGCAACCCGAACGAGTGCCGTTTTCGGCTCAGGTCGCTGAAATGTAGAGGGTACCCGTGCTGTGCCTCGGGTGTCTTCTGCAGAAATCCCACCTATGTCTGGGTATCCAGTCACTCGGGGCCTGGAAGGGCCCCGTGGAAACGCAGCTGTGTGTTTTTCCTGCGCAGACCTGGGCAGTAGCGAGCACCCTTCGCTTTCACTCTCTTGTGTCCTGCAGAAAAAGGCTTCCATGGGCTGTCGTGCTGTTTACACCGGGCCTGGATTTCTAGTTCAAAAGCCGAAGGTGCTAAGAGAACAAGGAGAAGCCCTTCCTCACACACCCCAGCCAGGACATGCTGGTCCATTGGGCTGGCCCTGCACATCGGCACCTCAACCCGGCCTCCACCTCCCCAGCTAACCCAGCTCACATGTACCTGTCCTCTCCTCTCTCCCCTCTTCCTTTTCTCCTCCTTCCCCTCTCCCCCCAGTCCCATGTTTGCTTTTCTGCTTTCTGTCTGGAAACACCACCTCAGACACAGGCAAAGCTGGGACAAGACTATTGTTTAAAAGCAGCGCTCTGAAGGATGTTTGTGTTTCTGAAACCTTTCCTGCCATCTGTAAAATCTGAGAGGACAGGCTGGCACAATGGGCAGAGAAAAGTAGGAGTTAGAGATGACCCAAGGAGGCTTGGGACTTTTTGTTGGCCACAGGGCCTGTAAATTATCTTGGCAGCCCCATTTTAGTGTTAGAGGAGCGCGGGACTCCCGTCCATCACAGGATCTAGAGGCAAGGCGGTAACAAAGGAACTGCTGTGCAGAAGGGGAGTGAGGGGAACCTCGCTGAACTCTTACCCAGCAGGCTTTATGAGATGTAATATTACTTTAATGTGCCATTAGATCTACATTTAGAAAAAGGGTCGTAACATGGATTGGGCTGCACTGCTAAACAATTCTGTCAGGTAATTGTTCTCAACCCAGCCTCCTGCTGAGGGTCTCAGTAACTTCCGTATCACACTGATACTGTGCTATGACTGAATCCAAAGTACGCACACAAAGCAAAGGAGATAAAGGAAGATGTGACAGAGCCAGGAGTGACGATCCAGACAGTTATAGCATGGATGAGTAAAATGCTTGAAATAAGCAGGAGTGGTTTAGTAGATCAGAAAATAATTCCATATCCAGGAGTATCACTTTGGATCGTGTAAAGAGCCCTGTGCCTTCTCAGCAGAGACAGATTCCTAAATTCAGGCAAGTTTGGACCATGCCTTAAAAAAAACCAGAAATATTAATTATTTTTTCAAACTGTTTTGAGGCAGGAGAGAGAATCATAGAATTCTAGAATGGTTTGGAAGGAGTCTTAACGATCTTAACTAGATGATCTTAATGATCATCTGCCATGGGCGGGAACACCTTCTACTAGACCAGGTTACTCAAAACCACATCCAACCCGGCCTTGAACATCTCCAGGTATAAGGAGCCCATAACCTCTCTGGGCAACCTACTCCAGTGCCTCACCACCTTTATTGTACACAATTGCTTTCTAATGTCTAATCTAAGTCTTCGGCTTAAGGCCATTCTCCCTTGTCCTACCACTACCTCCCCTTTTGAAACAGACATGAGTGAAAACCACCTGTGGTGTGAAGTGGGGATGGAGAGTAGAAACTGGAGTAATATTTAACTCAGCTGGATTCCTTTCTGTTTTACAGTTAAGATTTTTGATTTGTGTTGATGAAAGTTACGGATGTTTCATGCCTGCTTCCAGTAATCACTTGGCCAGAAGTCCTAGGAGCATCCTGGAACCCCATCCACCTTGCCAGGCAATGGATCAGCACAGGACACAAAAATTATGCTTACCATAAAGAATTGGTGATCTAAAGAAGGTCAATTGCATGGTATATGACTTCATTTTCATATAAATATACATTGTGGAGTGTATTTGCATAACAATATTCATTACATATACATATATATAGATTATATGTGTGTGTATAGTAACTTCAGCAGAATTTATATGGTGAATTTAGAGTGCAGATTTTTAATCTCCTGTTTTGAGATCTTCTGATACTCTGAAAGTAGTACTATTCAGATTATATTTAAATAAGAAAAATTACATGGGGTTAAGTTCACTGTCTGGTTTGGGGTGGGGTTTTTGTATCAGAATTAACAGAGTTTAGTAACACAGTCTGGAACCTCCTTGCAACGAAAAGGACTTGCACAGACCCTCCTCCTGTCAAGAGTTCTAATGACACCCTGTTACTCAGCTGAAGTTGAAATTCCTGTAGCATCCTTGGGAAGAGGGACTGTGTTGGTCCTTCGATGCCATGGACTGAGCCTGTTCTGTGCTCTGCATTCTGCAGAACTCACTTGCCTCTGCCAGAAAATGAAAGTTTCTCTCCTCTGGTGTGGAGACACCACATCCGTGCCTTGCTGTCTTGATTGCTCTGCAGCCAGCCTGAAACAATACACCACCAGCAGATGTGTGAACGTTTCCATTCAGTGGAATGAAGTGTTAGTTACAAAACAGAGTTTTGGGGATTTGTATTGCCTCATGTGCATCAAGCTGTGAAAGAGGTTTAAAGTAAATCATGAATATCATAAATATTGTATTTTTGGAATTATCAGCTCTAACAAGTCCACTGGCGATAGAAAGTGAAGACAGGTAGAATGGGGCCTGATGTCTCTCTCTCATTAGAGTTACCAGTGTTTCTAGATGAAATTACAATCTTGCGGTGACATGGAACTGAGTCCATGGAAAAAGCTGAGAGACATTTTCAAGTTTTTTAAACTTGCTGAAAAAAAGAGAGAAGGTTTTTGGCTTAAATTTGTCATCTGACTTCTGCCATAGAGGAGTGTTTGGAAAACATGCACCATATTTCAGCACAGTGCTTGATATACATTACTGGATAGCTAAGGGTAGCCTTTGAGGATATGAATTTCCTGTCTCTTGGGTTTTTTGTTCACTGACATAGCGAGAAAAAATTATTTTGACACTTCCGACTTGCCATGTCCACGAGTTACGATGGAAAGCCCGTTTCTGTGCAGGCTGAAAATCATCCATGCTGAACTGACAGAAGATGTGCTGAGGAATAAAGAAAGTGCAGCTCCAAATGGTTTGCTTTAAACTACGTACCTGGTAGCGCTTTTCCTCTCTTCTGGAGAGAATTTCAGTGGAAGTGTCCTGTTGTGTCCTTTACAGCCCGGTGATGGCAGCAACAATGGGCACTGTAAGCCCTAATGCTTGTGGAGGTAGAAGTCAGTGTTCCCACACTGTATGGGCTTGACCGTGCTCTCTTCCTTTGGTCTCACGTACAGGACAAAATCTCCTGAGCGGTTTGATAATCAGTCTCCTGATTGCATTTTGGGAGGTAGGACTGCTGTGACACAGCTTCTCTGAGGAGAAAATAGTCACCATTCCACCTGCTAATATTACTGGCAAAGGACCACTCTAGAAAGGTATCCCTAATGGTAACTCCAAAGTATTTGCTGCTTAGGAGGTCAGAAACTACAGGTGATTTCTTGGTAGTACTAATGTATGAAAACTTCAAACGAATGAATGTTGTCTAGGTTTTGATTTATCTACTGAATGAGCTATCATGGAGCAAAGCCTAAACTATTAATTAGTGTTCAGTATAATTTTTTTCTACAAATTGTTTCCAGTTCCAATATCCTTCTCTATTTTTCTTAAGTTACTGCTGATTTTGGAAAATTAAGAGGAGGTAGACCGAAGCAATGACTCAGAGATGGCTTATAAGAACATACTTGCTAAATATTTGGGGAAAGAGGCTGCATGTTTCTAGGTTTATAAAGAAATGTGAGAATGAATTCATGAAATGTGGGAATAGTGTCATAGTTCTGGTTAGGATCTTTTCACATAGAGTGATGTTGATGATGCCAATGAGAATAATACTGGGATATATTCTGTCTTTATTTTTTAACAATCTTCTTTGGCGACATTTGGAATCTCTTGGGAAAATACTCAAACTCACTTCCCCTTCATGCAGTTAGAAAAATTCAGACTTGGCTTCATTCTACAAAGCTGCTTTGCTTTAAGTAGCAGTTCTGCAAAACATAACTCCACATATTTCTTTTACGCTATGCTTTATTACTGAGAATATTTGCATGAAAACAGGGTCTTTGTTTAAAAGTTCCTGCTTCTTATTCATCACAGCTCGTTGAGTTGGAAGCAATTACGGTACCCTGTACAGAAGGCTCCGATCCCTTCAGAACAGAAAAATATAAGCAGGAATTGACAAACTTCTAAGAATCTGAGCTCTTGTTTCCATGAAAATGTCCTCATTTCCTCTAGTAATAAAAAAGCAAAAGGGAGTAAATGTGTGGCACACAATGGAAAAAAAGAAAAAACAATATTTCAAATGTCTTAAGGTTTGTATATGGGCACTGAAAATTTTTTATTCTTACAGTGACACCTTACATTCAACCTTGCTTGTTTTCATCCTAAAGAAGAAGGTATGCACAAAGGATTTTTGTGTGTGTGTGTATGTGTGTGTGTGTGTGTGTGTGTAGTATTTTTTATTCTTTCTACAGGTAATGTATCTTTCTCAGCTAAGGCAACACTAATATAAACCAGCTACTGGAATACCACCCAGTGTGTTGTCTAAACCAAGCCAGGACTAATAAGGCAGTGCTGTAAATGCTAGCACTCTATCTCTGTTAGTGTTCACAACTTCATTGCCATGGAGGGAGATGTGATAATTGGAAAATGTTCCAGAAAGTTTCAGATATGGCTCTACAGCCATTGTGTCAGGCACTACTAGACAAAGTCAGCCCTGGAACAGAGTGTGGTTAACCAGCTGCCATCATCCTGCTTACAACAGGACGGAAACTAGGGAGGAAGCAAAAATGAAGAAGAGAATTTCTCAATCTGAAATATTTGGCAAAATACAACATTAATCCCTCACTGGTATAAAATACCATCCAAATTTTACTTCTGCATTTTATCCATATATTTGCATCAGCAGCATGGGGTCCTCCTGACTTCATTATAGACAATGATAACTAAAGACCAAAACAGAAGAAATTACTGTTGCATCTCATGGTAGATATTACTTCCATCACTATTTTCACAGAATCACAGAACCACAAAATAAGCTGAGTTAGAAGGAACCCACAAAGATCATCGAGTCCAACTGCCTGCACAGCACCATCCCCAGGAATGGGGTCACACCATGTGCCTGAGAGCATTGTCCAAACGCTTCTTGAACTCTGTCAGGCTTGGTGCTGTGACCACTTCCCTGGGGAGCCTGTTCCAGTGCCCAGTCACTCTCTGGGTGAAGAACCTTTTTCTAATATCCAGCCTAAACCTCCCTGACACAACTTCAGGTCATTCCCTTGAGTCCAGTCACTGGTCACCACAGAGAAGAGATCAGTGTCTGCCCCTCCTCTTCCCTTCACAAGGAAGTCGTAGACTGTGGTGAGGCCTCCCCTCAGTCTCATCCAGACTGAAAAGACCGAGTGACCTCAGCCACTCCTCATACGGCTTCCTCTCAAGGCCCTTCATCATCTTTGTTGCCTCCTTTGGATGCTGTCTAATAGTTTAATATCTTTCTTATATTGTAGTGCCCAAAACAACACACAATATTCAAGGTGAGGCCGCCCCAGAGCACAGCAGAGGAGGACAATCCCCTCCCTTGCCCAGCTGGCGATGCTGTGCCTGATGCATCCAGGACAGGGTTGGCCCTCCTGGCTGCCAGGGCACTGCTGACTCACATTCAGGATCCCCTGGTCCCTTTCCACAGTGCTGCTTTCCAGCATCTTGTTCCCCAGTCTGTGCATACATCCAGGGTTGCCTCCTCCCAGGTGCCGAAAGCAGCACTCACCCTTTTTAAACTTCATATGGTTGGTGATTGCCCAGTCCTCTGATTTGTTGAGGTCTCTCTGCAGGGCCTCCCTGCCCCTGAGGGAGTCAACAGCTCCTACCAGTTTTGTACTGTCTGTGCACTTGCATACTATCCCTTCCAGGCCTGTATCCAAGTCATTGATGAACCTGTTAAAGAACACAGGGCCAAGAATGGAGCCCTGTGGAACCCCACTAGAGACAGGTCCCCAGTCTGATGTCACCCCTTACTATCACCCTTTGTGCCTGACCCATGAGCCAGTTGTTCATGCCTTACATTATATGTTTGTTTATCCAGCTGTATGCTGGGTATTTTGTCCAGAAGGATACTGTGAGAGACAGTGTGGAAAGCTCTGCTGAAATCCAAAATGATTACATCAACTGGCTTCTCTTGATCAACCGTGTGGGTTACCTTGACAAAAAAGGGAATCAGGTTTAATAAGCAGGACTTTCTCATGGCTGTGACCGATGACTGCATTGTCTTTCAGGTGTTTTTCAATACCTCCCAGAATAATCTTCTCCATAGCTTTACGAGGCACTGAGGTGAGGCTGACAGGCTTGTAGTTTCTGGGGTCCTTCTTCTTACCCTTCTTGAAAACTGGGACATTTGCCATCTTCCAGTCAGCTGGGACCTTTCCAGATTCCTGAGACTGCTCAGAAATCATTGATAGAGGTTTTGTGATGGCATCAGCCAGCTCTTTGAGAATTCTTGAATGAACCCCATCAAGCCCCATAGATTTGTAGGGATCCAGCTGGAGAAGCAGATCTCACACAGTTTCAGGGTCGACTGGGATTTGATCATTCACACAGCCATGGCCCTCTAGCTCAGGGCACTGAGACCCCCTTGTTCTGTCATGTGTGTTGAAGACAGAGGCAAAGAATTTGTTAAACACCTCTGCCTTGTCCATGTCCCTGTTTGTGAGGTGACCATCCTCATCCTCTAATGGGACAATGTTATTTCTACTGCCTTCTGCCATTCATATATTTGAAAAAACTTTTTATTTTCTCCCACATTTCTGGAAGCTTCGACTCCAGTTGATCTTTGGCCACATGAATTTTCTCTCTACAGTGGCAAACAGAATCTCTGTATTCTTTCCCTGTCAATTAAACTTTCTTCCGCTGGGCATACACCTTCCTTTTTAGCCTTATTTCCAAGACAAGGATCCTGTTCAGCCAAGCTGGCCTTTTGCCTCACCAGCTTGACTTCTGACACTTGGGAATTGCCTACTTCTCTGCCCTTAGGAGGTGAGGTTTAAAAAATGACCTGCACTGATGGACCCCATCAGCTGAAAAACTGTTTTCCCAGGGAACTTTACTCACTGATTCCCTGAGCAGGCTGAAGTGTTCTCTCCTCATGTCCAGAGCTGAGGTTTTGCTGGCACTCTTTCTTCTGTCAACAGAGATTTTAAACTTGATCATTTTGTGGCCACTGTGGCCAAGACGGCCACCAATCTCCACTTCATTCATGAGATCCATGGTGTTGACAAGCAGCAGATCGAGGAGGGCATCCTTCCGAGTCAGCTCCCTTAGCACCTGTTCCATAAAGTTGTCGTCCAGGCTTTTTAGGAATCTTCTGGCCTGCATTGTACCAGCTGTGTGATGCTCCCACTTGATTTCTGGCAAGTTGAAGTCCCCCATAAGGACAAGGGCAGTTGACTTGGAAGTGTCCCTTAGTTCTTCATAGAATAATTTGTTGGCGCCATTGTCCTGGCTAGGAAGTCTATAGCAGACTCCCACGACGACATCCACATTACTTTTTTGTCCCTTGATCCTTATCCAGAGGCTCTCAACTACGCCATTGCCAACTGCAAGCTCCACACATCCTAACCCTGCTATTACATACAGTGCCACCAGGTCCTTAACCTAACTAATCTTGTGTCACAGGTCAAATTTCCTCAAAGCACTTGTCATTTTTTTGTCACTGTAGTTTTACTATAAGGTAGACATGCTCTTTAAGTGAGAACACCCTGCACATTTTGAGGTTATATGTGTAGGGTCCCAGAATGGTCTTTAGAGAAGTGCCCTTTCATAAATTGTGATGTGGTTGCTTTTGACTTGGTAACATTTAAGGCACTGTTTCAATGTCCTCCATAAAGTTATCCTCAAAACACAGAATTAGTGTTGTTAGTATCAACTTTAAGCAGCAGAACAGTATAAATAGTATCTGCCCTCATATGACTGTTCGCTGCTCCCCAAATGCAGCTTATTACTGGAGCACACACTCCATACACTAGTCTCTCTGTTCCTGCTAAACTGCTGAATAATTTTTACTCAGTATAACCCCATCCTGAACAGTAACAACAAAAGAAAGATCGTTAATGTTAAAAAGTGAACACAAACAACCAAATTGCTTAAATAATTCCCATGACAGCTAGGAACTTATAAATACAAGAGGGCTGCAGATCTCCATGACCTAAAAGCACACCTAGTTCCAACCCCTCTGCCGTGGTCAAGGACACCTTCCACTAGACCAGATTGCTCAAAGCCCCATGCAACCTGGCCTTGAACATTTCCATGGATGGGGTATCCACAACTTCTCTGGGCAACCTTTTCCAGTGTCTCACCACCCTCACAGTGAAGAATTTCTTCCTAGAATCTAATCTAAACTTGCCCTCCTTCAGTTTAATGCCATTCCCCAGTGTCTGTTGCTACATGCCCTGGTAAAAAGTCCTCTCCCTTGCTCTCTTGTAGCCCCCCTTTAGGTACTGGAAGGCTGCTCTAAGGTGTCTCCAGAACCTTCCTTTCTCCAGGCTGAACAACCCCAACTGTTTCAGACTGTCCTCATAGGAGACCTGCTCCAGCCTTCTGATCATCTTCGTGGGGGACAGTGTCAAATGCTTTACACAAGCCCAGGTAGATGACATCAATAATTTACATCAAGTAAAATTGGTTCAAACCTAAGAAGAACTTTTGGGTTGGCTTGTAGGGTCCTTCTGGATGGCTGGGTTGGTGTGTTTGTTGGTCTCCTACTCTCCATGTGCTCTGCCTGACTGGGTTATCCCTCAGGAGTGAGGACAGGATCCCTGAACAAGGACGATCCCTGCCACTGTAGGGCAGTGGGACACTGCCACAAGTTAGGTAGAGAATTTTGGGGCATTATATGTAGAAATGCCCAGCACAGGGAGCCAGAGATAGTCATCGTTGTGTCCTGCACATCTCCCAGCTTGGGAGTGCAGGCCTGGAGAGGACCTCCTCACAAGTCTCACCTCCTGTAAGTACTGTGTACATTTTAGTAAAGGATGGTCTACAAAACAGCTCTTCCATATTTCCCACCCACGCTAGGGCTCTCCCAACCCTTTGTGTCAATCTGGAAACATGCAGAAAGAAATAAAAGTCTGCAATAGTTTTCAACAACAGGGATTTATCTGTAGTTCGGATTTCTAACTGGCTGTGCCCTTCCGCAAGCAGTGCAGCAAGGAGACGCTAAGATGACAGCACTCAGGAATTATACCAGGTATGAGCCAAGGATTGCCCCTCTGTGTCCCTCTAGAGAACTGCCAGAATCCTGGCATTTATCTATACCCAGACCTTCTGAGTCACTTGCTGTCAGAAGCAGGTTTAGTTAGACCTCAGCATGCCAGTGAGTTTCCTTAATCCCACACTTGTGTCACTCAGAACAAAAGCTGCAATCAGTCTTAGGACAGTGAGGTTTAAATGGAGCCGGGTGTCACCATGACCATTCTGCCCAGGCACCCCTTTGACACAGCCCCTCACTCTGAGCTGGGGTATGGAAAGGAAGGTAGAGATGGAGCACAAGTCAGCACAAATGCTTATCTTATTTCGCTCCTTTTAAGTAGTGATATTTCTCCACCTATTGTCCCCAGCCATTCAATGACCACTCTCTAGTATATGAAGCAATGCAGAAGTGGCTTTAACAAATATTATCCTTATCTTTTGGATGCTTAAAAGTCTCCCAGGTACTTCTGAGGCTCATCCACTGCTGCTAAAACCTGAGGGATTCACCTGAACCAGCATGCACTCTTTTGTAATTATGATTTCTCTCTTTCCAAGAGGGAAAGACCATTAAAAAACAAAACAAAACAAAAACAAAAACAAAAACCACCAACCAGCCCATTGTATAATGCTTCAAGGCTCTGGAACAGAAAAAAATGCTTAATGTGGAGGCTGGCATGAATATTTCTGTTTATGACCACTAGCCCATAGAGAACAATGCTGCCTTAGCAAAGTCCTCACTCTGTTTAACATATACTGAACATTGCAGTGCTAAGCTACATATATTTTCACACATTTCTCATTGGACTTTGGGTAACGGTTCTTATGAAAGAATGTAAAACTGGACGTCTTTGTACTTCCCACAGCTATTTTTCAAGCCAGAGTTGTACTTTGTTTTCTGAAATTGATATCCTCATTCAAACAAATATGCGACAAAAAATGTGTTCATGTGTGAAAAAGCCATATGCAGTGTTGAAATTCTGGCCAACTCGTTATACAGATACTACATGCTCGAGAAATGATGACTCAGTAGGGGAATTCTACTCACCCTGTAACATACTCAACGTCATAAGCAACACCTTGCCTTCACTTCTCTTACTGCTGCCAGGGACTGGGGAGGTAGAGATGTGCATGGACATTGGCAGGGTACCTTAGAAAGATGTTCTGCTGTCTCTGCTGTGGGTTTCGTTTGGTTTGGATATAAAAGGGGTATATAAAGAGATATATACTCTCTCTATAAGATCAAGTACAGCCATGGTGCTTCCCAGTCTCTGATGGGAAGGAAGAGGCCGTTTTGGCCTTTGCTTCCAAATTTGCATGACTCCCTGCTCTATAATCACCTACGGTGTTGTGTTTAGCATGGGCAGAATGTTACCTGCTGGCATATTAGTGACTATTTCATGCATTCATTTTGGTCATTAGTCAGAGGAGACAGAAAAAGGACATAGGCTGTAACTTGTGCATCATACACAAGCTGGCCCAGTTGTTCACCTTGCTTTTCTCTATCATTTGTATTTGCACATCTGGATTTGTGAAAGAGGTGGTACTTAGCCCATCCCTTGCTACAGGCCTCAGAGAATTAATTGAAATACAATTAATCTGTCTGTAGATGCAGTATCCCTAGAAAACAGACAGCAAGCTTGCAGGAAGAAGGGAAGGGAAGGGAAGGGAAGGGAAGGGAAGGGAAGGGAAAGGAAGGGGGAAAGAGAAAGAAAGAAAGAGAAAGAAAAAGAAAGAAAGAAAGAAAGAAAGAAAGAAAGAAAGAAAGAAAGAAAGAAAGAAAGAAAGAAAGAAAGAAAGAAAGAAAGAAAGAAAGAAAGAAAGAAGTAATGGTGAATAATTTGGCAAGTGTAAATTTTCAATCCAAGTTTGTGAGTCAAAGGGTCAGTGCTCTGTATCTGCTGCAGGATTTCTCAGTACAGCTGTGTTGCCTCTGTATGGGCAGAGGTGCAGTGGTCACTGAAGTAGTGTTCCCTCCTGGTGTCCACCACAGGGAGCTGGAGGCCAGCAGGGAGAGGTTCAGAGAAGGGTGACAAGAGAGGAAGCTTTGTCTTTCAATGAGATTCTCAAGTACATCAATCTATTTAGCTTAACAGAGACAAGGTTAAGGGGAGAGTTGGATATAATTTATAAATTTCCTGTCTTCCTGTAGAAATAGAATAGAAGAGTAGAAATTTGATAATATATGGCATTTCGGTCAAGTGGAAAAAAGTCTGACAGGAACCAGTGAAATTTGAAACTAGACACATTTTAACATGGAAGGTAATTAATTATTAGAACAATTTACCAAGGATTGTAATGGATTCTCCATCACTAGGCATTTTGAAGTTGGAAATGATTGATTTTCTCAGAGAAATTGTTCCTCTTGTTCCTATAGGAGTTAACTCAAAAAAACCTGTACCCTGTGTAATACAGGGAAAACATATTTGATCCCAAATAATCTTTTAAGCTTTGGGATCTATAAGCTTGCACCAAATAGCTAATGTACAGCTGCCTATGTCTATGTTCTCCTACCATAACGCATAAGTGTGATTCAAACATTTTTCCCTTTGTTTACATTTACTTGGGAAATTGTGAAGGACATTGACATAAACTTTTGCTCTTTGGGTGGGACATTTTGTCTGGCGTATGGATTCAAAGGTTTTAAGGCTGGGGAACCGCTAATCATTTGGCCTGGGTACCTCCAGCACAGAGCACCGTATTTCACCCCACCATTCCTTGGGGAGCTGATACCTGATTGATGACACGGAACTGGGGGCAGTGGCCAATACTCCTGAAGGCTGTGCTGCCATTCAGCAGGACCTTGATTGGCTGGAATGTTTGGCAGAGAGAAACCTCATGAAGTTCCACAAGGGCAAGTGCAGGGTCCAGCACCTGGGGAGGAATAACCCCAAGTACCAGCACAGGCTGGGGGCCGAGTTTCTAGAGAGCAGCTCCGTGGAGAAGGACCTGGGAGTCTTAGGGGATGACAGGGTGACCATGAGCCAGCAGTGCCTTGCAGCCAGAAGGGCCAATGCTATCCTGGGGAGCATTGGGAAGGGTGTGGCCAGCAGGCTCAGGGAGGTGATCTTCCCCCTCTAGTCGGCCCTAAGCGAGGCCGTCTGGAGTGCTGTGCCCAGTTCCAGGCTCCTCAGTACAAGAGAGACAAGAAGCCACCCAACAGGGTCCGGTGAGGGTCACAGAGATGATTAGGGGTCTGGAGTATCTCTCTGAAAAGGAGAGACGTGGGAGCTGGATGTGTTCAGTCTAGAGGAGACTGAGAGGGGATCTCATAATATTATATAAATATCTCAAAGGTGGCTGTCAAGACGATAGTGCCAGATTCTTTTCAGTGTTGCCCAGTGACAGGATGAGGAGCAATGGCCATAAACAAAAACACAAGAACTTTCACCTCAGTATGAGGAGGAACTTCTTTACTTCTGAGGGTGGCAGAACACTGGAACAGGCTGCCCAGGGAGGTCATTGAGTTTCCCTCTCTGGAGACATTCACCCACCTGGACACATACCCGTGTTACCTGCTCGAGGTGACCCTGCCTTGGCAAGGGGCTTGGACTAGATCGTCTCCCCATGTCCCGTCCGACCCTAACTATCCTGTGATTCTGCGATTCTGTAACTGACAGCAGATATTCCCAAAAGGCACGTGGGTTATAGCTCGCCATGACAGTACAGGGAGAAGTGGGATGCCCCACTCCTTGTCCATCTCAGTGGAATATGAGCTCCTGATTTTTCCAGGCTCTTTTGTAAATTAACCCCAGATCAAATTTAAAGAATGGGATTCTGCTGCTGCTGAAGCTAGAAGAAACCTTGACTTGGATTTAAGTGAATTCCACTGTATGAGCCGAAGTGATGCTGCATTTGCCACACTGAAAAGGCCCAAAATTATCGATTAATTGTTCCTTGTGGATTTTTTTAGGCAGAACTAAATATAAAGCAAGACAACATTGGACCTCTATGAACAAGACCTCTCTATTCCCTATCACCTTTCCCTGAGGGGTATGAAATCAAAAGGAAAAAATCTACTTTAAAACAGGCAGGGAATTTTTTATTTCAATACATGTCCAAGATCTTCCCAGCCACTGCATCAAACTGTACTGTCTAAATACAGCTGAGTGTCTGTCTCTGAGCAGTGCTCAATGCAAATGTTACTTGACCTAGAAAATTACTGCTCACAAGGAAAGGAGAACTCTTTCGACATTTTGATGGTAAGTCGTGGAGACCAACTATACAGAGAACTGTAAATAAACATTACTTCAAAGTGTAGCTCTGGGCAGTTCTGTACAGTTCATCTGAAGCCATTACAACATTCGTAGCTATATAAAAGAGCCAAGATAGACCAGGGAGTGTCACTTATTACAGCTGGAGAAAATGAATGTAAGAGTTTTTCTAATCAAAGAGGTTAGTTACTTTTTCCTGCAACCTTTGTGTCTTTGAACTGCCACAGGTACAATGCTGCCACTCTTTCTCCACAGACAGTATTATTAGTAGAACTGATTTTACACACAGCACTGACTACTTGAGAAATAAAACAAAAGCAATGATATACACATGTGCAATTTAAAGCACAGGTGAGAAAACCAATTATTTGATATTATCCCTATTTTTTTTCTTTTTTCTTTTTTTTTTTAACAAAATTAGATGACAAATTTGTTTATAAAAATAAAGCTCTTTCCCTCTGTAGCAGGTCTGGGTAGAAATGGCAGTTAATGGATCCACAGGTTGAACTATTTATGTCAGTTACCTACTTCACGGACTAAAGTTACTTACCTCACAGAATATATCCTTTTACGAATTTTATCCATGATCAAGTTGAATCTATTCGCTATTATCATGCGAAGAAGGATCAACTCATAACCACTCTTTTTAACTTCATATTGAGGTATAATGAAGACAATTTAAAAAAAAAAAAAGCCTTTCATTTTAACCAAACAAAAGGTAAGAGAAGAAGAGCTGGACAATGAGTATCAGATTAGTTTTCTGCAAAAGTTAGGAGGCATCAACACCCTAAGGAAAACCAAAACTATTCCCCTCTCCCACTTTCCTTCTGAAGCCCAAAACAATCACTCATTTACTAAATGACTGTAATGTAGAGCCACACTTGGAATAACATGATAAATACCTGAATGAGGCTCAGCTTGCACAGGGTAGGAGTGATTCAGATATGAGTGATCTGACTACTGCTGATGTGCATTAACAGCAGGGATTAGTCAGTCAGCTCCCTGCAAGTGCTCAGGTGGCAAAATGAGTGATAAGTGGCGATGCATCGTAAGGCATTAGAGATTTTTGGAGGATGAGGGAGAAGGAGGGAAAATTGATGCTATCTGCAGTGCAATTTAACTGGTAAGAGCAACTTAGAAAAATTAAAAAAAAAAACACTCAGAACCTCACCTATTTGCAATATTGGGTCAATTACGTGATTAGAAAGTGAGCACAGATCAGGGTAGTAATGGGGCAGTTCCTTGTTTGACCTGATGCCCTGCATAATTTTGGTCAGGACATCCAGAATGCCCTGACTTTTTTAGATTTCTCTTGCTGAATTTTTTGATAGCAGTCACTAAACATTTAGTCAGAAATTTTGCTAATAACAAAGAACAGCCATCCCTTCGAGAAGGGCACTCAATGCAATGAGCATGGTCGGGACATTAAAGATAAACTCACTCTGAACCCTGCAGTTAGTGGAAAAAAAACATCGTTGCAGGCCAATACTGACAGATCTCTGCTAGGCTGGGTTCTGGCACTGGCAACACTTCACTCTTAACTTTTAAAAACAGCTCTTCATATGGGGAATTTGCAATCTTTAAGTGACCTTAAAACACTCATTTATGACAAGTTTTAAATGTGTAGTTTCACTGTTGCTAGACAAACCTACACTTCAGGTTTACTGATACCGTGTGAGAAGTGTGCTGGGCATAAGGGATTTACCTATTCTGAGACCTTTGCCCTCCCTATCATACCTGTTTTGGGAACTGGACTGCTGCTAGCAAATATGGGTAAAAATCATTTATTGTACAGTGAGATTTCTCAAGGGAATGATACGCCTGGCTGCTTTACACAGGCTCTGAAAAAGCATTTTGAACTTACACAGCAATAAAATACAAAAATCACCACATTTAGCTTGCACCTTGAGTCTACGCACAGGGCCAGAGCTAAGGGCATGTCTATCAGGAGGTCCTGGAGGCATTGGGATGGCCGAAATCCCAAGCAGTAGCTTCTAAGAGGCCACAGTGCAATAATTGACTCTGTCTCCTCCTCATGAGGTTTTTGACATGATGGAATGATATGGACATCTTTTCCAGATTTCTCAATAAATGACATCTTGCCTAAAATATCGGCATGCAGTCTTCAGAGGTCTTCCTGTGAAGGAGGGAGATTTTAATGAGCAGGCAGCATCAAGTCAGGCCACTTCCTCCTGGGGTTTTCTGTAATTGCTGCCAGCCTCAGCCAGGGATGTGTGTAATGAAGCTGGAGGTGAAGAGCCGCATGGCCTGGTCCTCTCCTGCAGCTTCCCAGCTGAGCAGGGCAGAGAGGCATGGATGCACCTCCTTGGAGGGACAGGGAGGAAGGTCACACTCTGCCACTCACAATCTGCTGGAAGACCCACTGCAGAGTGCACAGGCTGCAGCCACTCCTGCTCCCAAGCCCAGTGATGCTGTCATTCCTCATTCCAAGGCCGGTGAACTATTAACACAGCATTTTCCAACCAAGAGATCAGGCCCTTGGAAGATGAGATAAATGTGCAAAGGTACTGGACAGCAGCACAGAAGATGCAGGGGGCAAGGAGAAACATCTCACACAGTTCCCTGCAGTTCCCTGCATTGCAG
Source organism: Melanocharis versteri (assembly GCA_013397845.1). Lineage (NCBI taxonomy): Eukaryota > Metazoa > Chordata > Aves > Passeriformes > Melanocharitidae > Melanocharis > Melanocharis versteri. The sequence goes on from VZTG01009130.1 coordinate 627,004, forward strand.
GAGCAGAGGCAGGGCTGGGGGCAAAGCAGTGGGTGGGAAGTGCTTGGCCATTGCATGCTTTGCCCTTCCTGTCCCCTCGTCCCATGCTCCTGCTTTTTTCTACGTTTCAGTACGCTTCCAAATATTTGTTTTGGGAATTACAGTGGATGCACAGTTTTATTTATCTGCAGAGGTGATTGCTTTAAAAACCCAAACTAAGCAGTGAAAACGTAAAAAGCTTTAATTTACTCATTTGTATAGATAACAATTTTCAAAGAAATTATCTCCTTGAAAGAGACGGTTTCTTTGTGACAATAATGCTGTCATGTAGGAGTGCACATTTACAACTCACACACAAGTTGAAGCATTTCTTCTCTACTGCTCAAACCAAAACACAATCATAGTTTTTAAAAAGGGAGAAGCCACTTTCTCCTCTAATCCATTATTCTGTGTAACACCAGCCACGTAATTTCATCTGGTTTCTTAGTATCCCAAAACACTCAAAATATCTGCTTAGAGAGACACACATAAAAAAACCAAGCCATCAGGTCACATGGGAGATGGGGCTTTCAGATGACAGGTTTAGCCTCTACCTGTAACTAATCAGCTGTCTCCCAGCTGATGAGATAAGGCTAACAAGCAGCTTACTTAATGGAGGGAGCCTGCTCTGGCTGAAGAGACTGGGTCATGTTAAGGATAAGGTTCTGTTACGCAAAACTGGGTGATTTGCTTGTTATCTAGGTGATGGTAGAGAGCTGGAAGGAGTCAGGTGTTAAGATCTGGCTTACCTATTTTACCTGGCTTTACGTTATTCCTGTGATTGATTTAGTCCCTTTGGGAAGAGTCTCGGAAAGCATTGCCTGGACTCAGTTCAGCTAGCTGGTCTGCCAGCCTGCTCAAGGGAAACAGAGGGCTGAGGAGATACTTGCTGAGTGGAAAATGTTCAGCAGATGCAAAGGTTACTATAGTAATATTTGTTGACCTATGTGAAAGATTTGATTGTTGTAAGTGTGTATTGGCTTTTAACAGCCAATTATGTGGTTTCATAGGGTATTTTATCTATATTTCTGTCCTTGAACTATGTTGGAACCATAAATGCTAATGAGGAATGTGGAGAGTTTAACACCACGCGATGCAGAGCTCTGTATAGGATGGGCAATGCCTAAAACTAGACAGTGTGTTAACCTCTTCTGTGGGAGTTCTAATTCACTAGTGAAAGCATCTGTACCATCAGGGACTTCGAATCTTGCTAGAGCTTCCCTTAAAGCCTTGCAGTACCAGGTGCTGCACACAAATTGGTTTGGTAGCTCCCTCCAACCAAGTTCTTGCCATCTGTCATTGCACTGCTCAAATGGGTCTCTTAATCTGGCAGTATGAATGCTCAAACCTATAGAGAGGCTTATGCAGACACACTCCTCTCTTTGTAGTCCAGGCAAAGATCCAAAAAAAAATAGAGATCTGGGTACCAGGGTGTAAATCAGGCAGAACTTAAAAGGCACAAAACCACTTTGGCATCTTTTATTGGCCATCAAAACTCTTCTGTGGTGTGTATGGGTTTAGTACTGTGGCTCCCTTTCAGTTAAAGGCTAAAAAATGCCTGGAGGCCAGCTCCCTTCCCTGTCAATGAGTGCCTGCACTACACTAGATGGCACTGCTTAATACTCACGTTTTTCTCTTGTCTCTGCTGTGCTGGTTCCCTGGATCTCGAGCATCCTGTAGCTGCAACTTCATCAGCCTTTAATCGGTGCTCTGTGGTGGCTGGCAATGGGATCAGCAGCACAGAGGCATTGGGAGCAGTCACGTAACAAGGCAGCAGTTGGTCATCAGAAACACATTCTACGTTCGTCTCTTTAGCCTAATAAATGGGTAAAGCAGAGTTTTTTAGAGATTACACACAAATTAAGACTAAGTTCTGAAGTTACCTTTGACTCTTGCTAACACGTCTCATCTCCTTTTCTCTCATGACTGGAATAAAAAGCAGTGGTAGAATTGCTGCAGATGTTAGGCATCTTACAAAGACAGAAATCTGAGTGATAATACAACTGTTACATACTGATCACTAAATATGGGAAGAGGGCAAGTTATAAAGTACCAAATCTCTGCTCTCATCCATAGTCCATAGATTTGGAAATAAACAGCTATGTTTCTGCTTTCAGAATAGTGTTCAGCTAATTCAGAAACTTGATTCTTGCAAGGAGAGGTTGATCAAAATTTAGGAGTGCTGTTGAACAACCCTATGTTGTGCCCTTCACTCACTATTAATCTGCTGAGTATATCTAAAATGTGGAAGCATAAAGTCCCACCAGTATTTTATGTACTTTTTGAAAAAGTAAAACAAGTGTTTGCTTACAAAAATCAAACATGAAATGTCATGTATAATGTATGGCTTTTGCATAATTTTAAAATGTGTTGTAACAGCAATGACTAGTTGAAGAACTGATCTCTTCCAACAGTAAGGAGAAAGATAAGTGCTTTAAACCTATGTTGGAGACTTTGAAATCAACTGGGCCTAGAATATTAAAAACTGACTAAAGTTGTGTTAGAATACAACAGTTACTTTTGAAGTTGGGTAAAGTTCTATAAAAGGGCATATGGGACAGGATGGGAAAAGCAGAGGATTGTAGTCACTGTGGATTGGCCACCCTGATGCCAGCTCCTAGAAAGAACACACGTAAAAAGACTGGCTAAGCAGTGGTGGGAATTGCAAAGAAATAAATAACAGCCTGTGGATGTGCCAGGCCACCTTCCTTTCTCTGACGCTGAAATGGGCCTTTTAGCTGGGGTGAAGCATCAGGGACATCTTGCTGTTTTCTTGCTGTTTGGTTTAGTTTCTGATTTAGACAGTAGAAGTGCAAGTTAAACTTGAAGGTGACTCCAGGTGGGAGGGCCTGCCAGTGCTCACAAGGGTTATTTAGAACTTAAATATCTGGAAAATGGATTAAAAATACTGGGTGAGATTCAATAAAGATAAATAAGATGCAATGCATTTGTTAGTTGATTATTTTTCCCCAATGGAGGATGAAAAATAACTGGTTAGGTAGCATTTTCTCAGAAAAGGGTCTTGGGAGTATACTAGTCATAAATCATAGCTGTGCTGTTGCCAGTACTCCCCCTGAATCTCATAAGAGTGGGAGATACAGACAGAAATATAGATTGCAAAACACATGGAAAGATCCTTTTTCCACCCATCATTGATCAAGCCTCAGCTGGAGCACTATGACTGATTCTGGATATTATGCTTTAAGAGCAATGTGGCACACTTGGAGAACATCCAGAGGAGAATAACATGTTCTCCTTAGTAAAGAACATAACCTACAAATAAAAGATTTCTAAAAAACTTGCCTAGATCAAGGAAGAAAATTCCTTTTCTCACACTCCCAGATTTATCACAATTTTCAAGAATATAGAGACTGTTTCAGAAAGGAAGAGGCTCTCCAAATATGGTGGATAAGAGCAATGGCTTAAATTGGTGCAAGAAATATTGGGGTTTGACACCAGAAAAATCTCGCAGGTATGCTTATTCCTGCTTTGAAACAGTGAGAGGCACTAAAGCAGTCCCTTTCTGCCCTGCTTTTCTGTTACAATATTTCATAGTAATTAATACTAATAATTTTGTTTAAAGGATACAGCTGTGCCATTCCAGATTCTGGATTTGGTAAGCTGACAAGGCTGATGCTGTATTTTTAGACCCTAACCTCAAATTTTATTGGTGTCCAGACAGTGTTCTCTTTCATTTTCCTCTCTAAATCCATGCTGAATTGCTCATTTGAAAAAAAAAACCAAACCTGTATGTGACTGTGTTTTCAAGACTTCCTCACTGAAACGTTATACATACTTCTTTTTTTACACTCATAACCCAGATTACAAAATAAGATGAAAGTAAGAAAACAATACTTCAAATAAGATGATTTACATGTTGGATTTTTTCCCAGTGATTCAGTAAGTAGTAGGTGTAGACTAAGCCTTTTAGCATGGCTACAAACTGAGCCCTATACCGGGTTTACGATCAAAAGCTAAGTTAAGCTTTCTGGAATTCTCCATCCAGGCTTAAGAACTGGAGTCCCTTCTTGAGCCATCACCTTAAGTGCAGGAGAAATTGCTGAGGAGAGAAAGGAAGGTTGGAAACCACGTGGCTTACACCTCAAGAAGAATGAAAAGCAGACAAAAAATGTCACGTTTCTTAATCATAACATGGCGAAGGAGATACAACAAGGAGATACCTTGCGTTAAGTCAGGAAAAGTTTTCATTCCTTTATTTTCAGCAAACAGAAAGGCTTTCGTAATACAGTCTTCTCTGATTAATGTGTTGATTTTTTTTGAAACATTAAGTCTCAGTGATGCAATTAAACTAGAGAAAAATTGGATACTAATATATCCATGTGTCTGAGGGGTTTGCACACTAGAGCTTTAGTAAGAGGTAGCAGTGAATACATTAGGAGTCTTCTGTTAGGAAGTGGACTCATGGTCTGTTTGCAAAGGTTACTTCCATCACATTTTTAAGGGTTATGGAATTCATGCACAGTGTCAAATACAGCATTGGAAAGAGTACTTTTCTTTTTTTCTGTAGGGCACATGACAGAAGCCTACTAAACCTTAACTTGGAGTTCAGGTACAAATAAGTTTTAGCTCTATGTACAAGAAGTTTATAGGTAGATTTAAAAATGTATGCTTCAGCTAGAATCAAGTAGCATTTTACACAATAAATTGAGACTTATAACTGAGTTCTATTTGAAGATGGTAGGAATGTACACATGAAATGAAAACTTTCAAAGAAAATCATGTTTCCCTAAAAAGGTAATGATAATAAGAAAATATTTTTCCCTTCGCATCACTGTCCTTCATTTCTGTACAAAAAGCTGATTGCAGTATATGTAACAAAGAGGATGGAGTGGGTACCTCATGGGTGTTTTAGACAGGTCCTTGCTTTCCTCTGCTTACCTTGCCCCTTGCTCTTTGGTCTCTTTGTCTCCTTCACATGAGTGCCCCAACTTGGTGTTCATCACATCAGGGAAGGGTTGGGCTGGATAACAGGGCAGCTGATGCTGCCCACAGCAATTGCCAAAGAGCCCTTGAGCCAATAACCTCCCTGTTCTTCTCAATCCTGTTAGATGTCTACCTAATTAAATACATCTTCAAAATCTCCCTCTAAATAACTTACAGGTGTAAATCCCATTGGAAATCAATAGCAAATTTTTTTTTCACTAAGTGATCAATGTACTTTTAAAATCCCACTCATAGCTTTAGCATATGTACAGAAAGATAATGCTCACCCGAGCTTCTTATGGCCTGTATTTGCTGTTACAAGACTTTTATTTTTGCAGAGTTACTGCCATCTAAACTCACCAAGGTAACTGTGATGAAGAATGCATGCTGTTTTGATTGGAACTCTGTGGAAACAAACTGTGAGAGATTTTGCATTTTTTTATTGATATTAATATGCTTCTAAAAAGGGGGTCAGTTAAAGGACTCACCTCCTGGTTATCCAGCAAAATGCCCGTTCCTGGTTGCATGGAAGCTGCTATGCCTCAATAAAGCACAATCAGAATTAAAGCCCTAAATGCTGAGGTGCTGCAATTAGGCAATGCTTATTCTTCCTTGCACCTCTAATTGGTTTTGTTACAGAATCATAAAATCATGCAGGTTGGAAAAGAACTTTGAGGTCATCAAGTCCAACTGTTGCAGATGTGCACAGCAATCATACACATGTATGCATATAACTGAAGCTGGATGTCGAAAATTTGTGATCCAAAAATCTGAGCTCTCCTCTGAATTGGCATAAATGATGTGAAACACTTTCCCTGAAAGCTGCTTTAATGATGAAAATATTGCTTATTCTCAGTGCAAAGGTACACATGTTTTACTTAGAACAATGCCCAAAGTTAACTAATTATTTCAGTTTGCAGCTAATAAATGATCCTGTCTCAGTAATGAGGTCTTCTTAACCCTGCATGTTTCACATAGGCAGCAAGGACCACAAGGTCATACAGAAAAAAAAGTTTTAAAGGGTTTCTATCTCCTTAAAAGGATAATTATGAAAAAGCTGCTTGTATCAGGCAAAATTTTGTAGACTATTTCCTACATAAAGCCCTTAATGCTTTTAGCTTTCTGTAGATTCTGTGATTTACTTGGATTTTTTTTCATACTGAAAAGTAGTGTTTTCTGACGTTTTTGGTCACAGGACTGTCAGTAAACACCTATGTGAAATCAGTAGGGTTTTGATTTTACACCCAAGATCAGTGAACAAAACAGGTTTGCTTTAAATGATAAAGCTTTGAGGTACAAAGCTAGCTACCTTTATAGCTGAGGATGCTCCACAGCAGGGAGACAACACTGGCCATGTCCTGCAGACTCTACTTACATATTTTCTGGAAATTAAAAAGGAAAGAAAAGTTAAAGCAGGATTTCACAACTGCCCCCTAAATGAGATAGCTTTCAATGTGAAAAGGGACTTGTATCTTTTTAAAAATAAAGTAAAACCTCAGTCACCATCTGAATCTTGTTTCAGTGTTGGCTGTTAAGAGAGAGTGGTAAGAGGGTAGTGGTTTTGGCTAGATACATTCACAAACTCAAGGCGTGCACTAAATGAAAACTAGGTATCACAGATGCTTCTCAGGCCCTCACTGCCCACGGCTGCACATTCCCTAAAATCCTTCCTCCAAACACATATACAAACAGTTGGCATGCACATGCATAACACATCTGAGTGCAGATGGTTCTTGTGGTCTTAATGGTGCTTTTTTTCCACTCCAGTTTTCTCCCTTTCTTTCTACATGCATGTGGATGTGGAGTAGAGAGGGAGGCAGAGCATATAATGAGAGTCTCACGTTTGTTAACTGTGGAAATAGCATTCTCCTTATTATTTTCTTCCTTTCAGAACCCCTTATTTGGTATTTTAAGTGTCCCAACAGCTTGCACAGGGTAGAAAAAATGCCATCGAGAAGAGCCGGGCTGGGCCACACTAGATCATCTTGAGAAGTAGGTGCTGCCGTGTGGGAGCCACCACCAAGCCCAGCAGTGAGGTGGCCTGAGGGACTGCTCATCCCCAAGCCCTCTTTGCACAGCTGGAAATGCACTCAAAGCTGGTTCCTGCGCTAGGTATTTTCTCCCTAAAGGAAAGAACAGACTCTGTTTGAAAGAGAAAGCTTCAAACCTTAGCAACATCCCTGTCAGTGCTGATTGTGCAACAAAACCGACGTAATTCCAGCAAACAAGTGAGAAATAAATTCATTGTTCTGCAATTCACGGAGACCATGTCCCAGCAAGTTTGTCACTGCTCTTTGGTGGGTGGTGGCTTGGTTTTCGTTAGCAATATCTCTGGCTGCATACACTGCAAGCAGTCTCCTCTGAAGTGAGGAAAGCATGCATTTGTCATGGGCAAACCGCAAATTAAGTTAATAAAAAGCCTAATACTATGGTTTCAACTTCTAAAACACTCACATGCAGGTTGCATATACCTACAGCATCTCCAGGAAACCAGTAGAAGAGGGCAATTTGCTGAAAACTATATGGGTGAACAGAAGCTAATAAAGTACCACTGGCCACAGAGGTTCACCTCATGCTGCCTGGCTGCTTTCACTCTCATCGTGAAATGCAGCAAGTTTATCCAAACGTGGCAATTTTGTAAGGGGAAGAGGAGGAACAGTCAAGGCTGCTTGCGGATCAGACCTTCCGCAGTCACAGTTTATGTTCACATAGCAAATGGCACTGAATTATTCAAACCTTTCTGGGGTTGAACTCAGTGGGTTCCTACCGGGTATTAGCAGCACTGAAGTGGTTCCTGTTTTGTGAAATGGAGAGGGACGGGAAGGATGCTGCCTCTAAACTATAACGCGTTTTGCAAAGTCCCTGTTAGCTTCCAAAATTCTGGACCTTGATTTGAATAGCAGCCTGAGAGGTCATTTTACAGGCAGAGAAATGAGTGTTATTAAAGTATTGAAGCATTAGCAGATGTAAGCTCTCCAGTCCTTCTACTAATCCATCAGAGCTAGAACAAGCATCCAGAGCATTCCAATTCTCAACTTGCCTTTCAGCTGCAATATTCATACCTGTTTTGAAAATCTTTACATGTCTGGGGTCCTCTAGGGAACCTTGGACCAAGAATGCCCTGTGACTAGAAAAATAAAGATGAAGCAAAACACTGCAAATGTGAGTCTTGGAGGTTTAAAATGTGAATAATTTAGATTTTTATGAATGTCGTGAAATAGGTCCAAAAATTCATAACAACTTTTTAGTCTTTCCTAATGCAATAAAACAAAATTAGGGACCTAACCATGAAATCCAACTTCCATACCTAATGGCCCACAAGTATTTAAGGCCTTACCAGAAACCTCTTGCCTGTTGAACTGGCCCCAGCCACATGTTTCTCAGCAGCTGTGCTTTGCCTCATGCTCAGTACAAGACTCTCACTGTACTGCCTCATGCTCTCACAGAAGCCTCATGCACATGCAAAACATGAGCAGTTCACTCAGCAAGTTGCAAACACCTCCAGCTCTCTGCTGAGATAAATCTGGGCCATTGAGAAGTGCTTCCCCTAGGCACCTAAACTGATCCAATAGTTATCTGCACTAAAATGATAAGGACTACATTTTAGGAAGCAAATGAAATCAAGCTAATTAAAAAACGAGGAGGGCCCAACCTGAGATTTTCCTCTGGACCAGGTTTTCAAACTAGTGTTAAGTACCATGCAATGCCTATCTGCTAGACCTAGCTATTTTCTGGTGTCCACAGGCAAACACGTCAGAGGAAACTCCTCCTCACAATGCTACCAGCCCAGTTCAAGACTGACATCCAGAGGCTCAAGCTTTGAGGTGGTGATTAAAGAAACTTTTAAACACACATGACTGTTAACATGTCCACAATTTTAAACCACACATGTAAAGTCAATGAAAAATTTTAAGCATCTTTTCCACTTCCTGAGTTAGTTTAAAAACAATGGGCACAGGAAAAAGAAAGGAAAAAAATTATATGCTGCAGGGCATTTGATCAACTTGTGCTTGCGAAGCCCATGAAAATCACCTGGCTCACTAGCAAAGTCACTGACTACATGCACATAATTCTGGTTAAAAAAAAAAAAACAGACAATATCAAAATCTGCAGCCTGTTCAAGGATGACTCCAGAACAAGCTTCTTTTCATATAATAGACCAGTATCGCCCTTTTTAGCATATCTCTTATCATAGGAGCCTTTTTACAAGAACTCAAAAGCAATAGCATTTTCTACAAGAATATCCTACTATGCCACAGTTTCTGTGTGCTTGATTGGAGCGTAGGCGGGAACTCCTACCTGCAATAAACCAAAAGCAATAAATGTCCACCCATGAACTGTAGTCATGATTCCACCTCTCCCTGGGGAATATTCCCTCTCAATACCACGTCACCAGAGTGAAATGGAAAATACCTTCATAGCTCTTAGCTCTTGAGTTAGCTAGGACTCAAATGAGACGAGCACTTCAGACCAGAGTAAGCAGCCAAGAATACTTCAGTGGCAAGTCTGGCACATTGAGTCTCTGTTGTGGCAATTCTCTGATGACAGATCTCACAGTCACTGTTCTCTGAGAAACAATGGCCTCAGACAGCAGTTGTAATAGGTAACTAATGCTACAGAAACTTTTTTTAGAAGGACTTTGTAAAACAACTGTATTCCCTAGGAACAGCGTGGTGAAAAAATAAGTTTCAGTAGTGGTTTACCCCATTCCTGTGATTATTCTTATGGATGAAACTCATTGCCTGACATACAGACAGATTGGGGTACCTCTTCTCCCCATGAGTGGTAATCTGCTGATATTAAGCCTAAGATTTCAGGAAGCAAGTATTCCAGTCTTTCTTCTGCTCCACTACAGATGGAGATACACATAGACTTATATTAATGCAAACATGATTTTTTAAAATATTTTGGCCTTTTATCCAAGGCAGAAGTATCTTTTTATTATTTTGGTATTTCAGCCATTTGTCCAAGGATCTTAAACTACACTAGACTTAAACATCAAGACTTGAAACTCGTGACATTATCCACTATTTTAGAAATGGAAAAACCGAAAAAGCATAGAAGAAGAAAAAAATATTTCCTGTCATTGCTGCTCGAGACAGCAGGACATTACAAAAGAGACCTCAAACTATGAGACTCACTTCCACTTTAAGCAGCACTTCATTTGTAGCATGAAGTTTAGCACCAGAAACGTGGTTTGTGTGGGCTGACCCCTGGTAGGACAGAGGACTGTTGTCCAGTGAGGCTGTACTGCACACAATTACTGATGCTCAACTGAACTTCATCTTCTAGGCAAGACTGAAGACACACAGAGATGAAGAATCAACTATGCCCCTCAGCTCTTTCTTCCAAAAATTTTCTGCAACATTAAAAGCACGCCTGATTTTGGCTTTACCTGTCTTTGGCTTCCCATGTTCTGCCATCTCAGCTAAGTTAAATCCTTTCAGATTTGTGTTCCTTCTCTGCAAAGGTACTTTTCAGTGATAACAAATTACTTCTCAGTCTTCTCTTTGCTAAGCTAAGCAGAGGGAGTTCTCGAAATCTGTCACTGCCAGGCATTTCCTCCAGCTTTCAAAGCGTTTGTCCAGGCTCCATCTTTGTCCTTTTCACTTCTGGACTTCTCCTGTTTGTTTCCTTCGTTTTCATTTTTAAAGTACCAGCAGGAGAATGACCTGTACTATTTCAGCAGTAGTGGTCCCAGTGGCCCATTTAATGGTAAAATCCCTTCTCCTTATAAGCTGGCAGTTCATACACAGTGCCCATCACCGAGGCAGGGCACTGGGAGCTCCTGTTACCTTGTCTGTTTCTTAGAATCCTTGCATGCTGCTGTTTCCTAAGATCTGACTGTCCATCCTGTAGGTATGAACCCTATTCCTTTGCTCTGTGTATGAAACTTATATTTGGCTGCATTTTAACGCACATGGTGTGCATTACAAACACGCATTGAAAATCAAGGAAATCTCTATAATACTTCTAACTCAATGAAGAAAATGTAAAACATAATTTTAAGAGCTATAATTATTCTCCAATCTCTTGACTTTATTAGCTCTAAATATCAAATAAACTTTTAAATCCCTCATTTTTTGCTTTCAGGATGTTGGATTTCTATTTTTCAACTCAAAGATTTAAACTGTAGTTTTCTAACTTTGCAAGCAAATTAAAGAATGAAGTGTTCAGGCACCAAGCAAAATGAGAAAAATATGCCTGAAGAGAATTAACAACATTAATAAGTGAACCACAGATGATAGAATAATTTACTGTTTCAGTACAAAAGGGCCTCTATTAGAACTAAATCCCTTTGAGGAGGGAAGAGAAAAAAGGCTACATGCTGTAATCAAGAAAGTAACCAGCAGCATAATCATGGCAAGAATCTGATCTTAATAACCTACCCTTACTTGGAAATCTTGTCCACGTACGGAAAAGACATGACTGCAAATTAGTAAAACAATTATAGTCAAAGGCTGTTTATACTTAATGATAAAACTCTGTGAAAATCTTTGCCTTCAGAGACTATATGTGTATTGAATTCCAGGTTAAATTCTCAATGTAAATGATCAAAAAACCCTTGTCTTCAGTGAATGGGATTCTGATCAGTATCTGATAAATCTGAGCTTCCAGTTAGATCAATGGTTTCCCTGGTAAAAGCCAGAAATTAAAGGAGAGCACTGCTTCCTAAGAAGGTGGGCAACAACGCTGGGGCAAAGCACAAGAGATCCCAGTACTTCATGGAAAGCTGAACAGTCCCTGTGTTTGCACAGAGCTGACGTGAAGTCACTGCACTCCCATGCTCAGGCTTATCTCAGGGGTCTCGTCTAAGCAGGGTAAGGAAAAGCAGCTTGCTACACACATAAAGACTTCCAGTGAAACAGCAAGTGGAGAGAAAAGGGGAAAAAAGAAGAGCCAGATCCTGCAAACCTGTGCACTCATCCACAGTTGTGAATACATAGGATGCCCCACTGGCTTCATAAGGTTGGCAGTCCATTGTGTTTGCTGGCAAGACTGGAGCCTGGGGGTAAACCCCTGGGGGCAAAGGGATCCCTTCAGGTTCTGCCCACAAAATGTCCCAGCACCTGGCTGGAGAGACTTGTAGGACACTAAAAGAAATCAATTAATAATAATTCTGTTCTGGACAATAAACCCACAAGTTAAATACTGTCCCTGCAGCAAACTGCACTGTATTCTCCCTGGTCTATGTTCAGTGCAGAGGAGAGGAAATGCCACCCTATAAAGGCTTCTTGGAGAAGGGCTTGGCACGCACTTGATCAGTTGTTTGTGTCCCAGGTTAGAAAGGAACTCCTGACCGACTCCTTCCTGTGTGAGGAGAAGGGATAGTGCAGGACACAGAGCAGTTTTTGGTGCGTCCCTGCCATCCTGCACAGCCCCAGCCTGCTATACTGGAAGTCAAGACTGAAGTAGCTGCACTAACCCTGGACCATCTAAATGCAAATTTCTCATTCTGAAGAAAATACCCTCCTAGCCAATTGATAAAACTGGAGCACTAAAAGCAGCTTTAACCTATAGGGAATCCAACCCCAGTTAAAAACAGGCTCAAGTAAAGTGGCTGCTGAGTCCATCACATTGCATATTGGTAAAAGTAACTTAAGTTTTTTTATCCTGTCCAACAGTCTTCGTTTTATGTCTCTGCTAATTCCTTAGCCTGCAAATTCCCAGAACCAGAAATGTCCTAACAGGCTTTTCTGCCCATCATGAAATGTACTTATTACCTCTACATGGAAAAGTAATTTGGTCTTCCGATTTTCAGCAGTGATTTCTGTGTGAAGTACGGTGACTCTTATCAGAAACTGGCAGGGGTTTATACATGCTAAAAGTTAATCAGTGATTCCTTTCTTCAAGGCAGCACATATCATTCTTCTAGTTGGATTAATTTTTTTTCCTCAACTAATGCAAAAAAATAGTTTTGTATCCTTTGAAGCGTAATTGTACTAACCAGAAATACTGTCAGCCTGATTTTATGTTTGAGACACAGTCCCACATAGTGGACTGTGAATGGAAATATTGTGGGCTGGGGCTCCATACAGTATATGAAACAGATCCTCCAGTCTGGCCATGGTGCTCTGTGTTACAATAATGCAGAGGAACAGTGAAGTGTGTTCAGCTTATCCCGTGAGGAGTTTTCAGTCCTGGACAATCTCCAGGAGATGTGAGGCCATTGCTGGATTCATGCTAATCTGCACCCACTGCCTGATGTGAGGCACTGCTGGGGAAATACAGGTATTCCCAGTTTGAACCGTGGGTGGTATGACTGGAGTAGTTTTAGAGACATGGGGAGATGGCACCAGTTGGACAAGGGTCTACTAAAAGGCAGAAGGTGGAGAATTGAGGAAAGTTCTGAGGATTCAGAAAGCCCTGACTACTGCCTCCCACACGGCTTTTTCTTGACCATCCCAGAGTATCTGAGCAGGAAGTTAAACCGTTTCAGCTAATTTTGGTATTTGAAGCTGAGATCTATTTTCAGGTCAAGTTCACCTTTCACAGATGACATTCCATTGGAACCTTCCTTGGGTTTCCACTGGTGAACTATGGCTCCAGAAATCAGTAACATGTCCATAAAATCAGTTGCCCAAAGGCTCTGATCTGAAGCCTATTTTTCAGATGGAACCAAGAGAAACCAGTGGAAGCATTTCAACTGGAGCAGAAAGCAGAAGTCTCTTTTGCTAGAAGATGTTGAAAAGGAGCAGAATTGCTGGCATCCTTACAATTCCCACATCACACAGACAGGAAAAGCGCTATCAATGCAGGCCTTCTTCTGGATCAGCTTCAGGCTCTTTCCCACCCTTCCACCTGCACCGCTAACAGCAGCAGTGATTGATCCAGCCAAGCCAGCGCCGACGCTTCAGAAACACGCAGGTCTAATGCAGAGCAGTGTTACACACCGGCAGGAAAAGCAACGTCGGCGGCGCTCCTTTAATAAGGTATTCCAACAGCCTGCGAGCGGGATGTGCTGTAATTACAAGAGGGCAGCGGAGTGGTGCGGCTGCGGCTGCCCCCGACAGCTCTGCTCCCCTGGAAGAGCAGAGCTGCCAGCTCAGGAATGAGAGCAGCAGAGCTGGAGGCAGCTTTCCTGGCAGCTGGCCCGCCTTCACAACGCTCTCACCCAGACCGTGCTGGTGCACAGGAGCTTTCTGAACAACATGAGAAAGCCCAGGGCAAGAGGCAAACAAATTTCTCTTCTCTTTGGGAGAAAACAGGACACTCTGGTAATTTAATTTGCCAGGCTCTGCTGTAGTATGATGGTGCAGATGAGAGGATGCAGACACATATTCTAGGGCAGGCTACTTGCACATTGAAGCACTGGGAGGTTTCTGATACAAACAATGGCTTTAACAAGTGTATCTTAGTCCTGCCTATTCCAAAAGGTAGTAATTATGAAGTATAGCTTACAAGGTTTGGGGTTTTTTATTCTTAATACTAAAAAAACTGATTCCGTTTTTGAAACAGATAGAAATATCACTTCTCTCCAGACCTGAAATAACAGAGATCTTGTTTTCTTAACTCAGAAATAATGGAGAACAACACATAGCTGAAGCACAGAGAAGGACTAAGAATTCTCGCTTGTTTTAAAGGTTTTCAATTCAGACCACTTATGAATGGGTCCTACTGATCTCAGTGGAAGTTATCTTCCATAAAAAGGAGAGCTCTATAGACCTTGATTTTCACATGATTATACTCTTTAAATGCATTCCCTCAGCTTCCCAAGGAACAGAGGCAGACAGGGTCCAGGATATGCCTTCGAACTCCTGGGTATTTTATTTGGTATACACGGCCACAGAGCTGCAGGTAGTTAATTTTGGATCATGCCTACAATCACCTGGGAAATCTCCTTTTATTGTTGTATGCTCAGATATCATCACGATGCAAGTCCCTGGGCTGATCAGTGTGAATAGCTAGGGAATACATGTATAACCTCTCCTGATTACCATGCAGCTGTACTGTGCAGTAGCTTTCCTCCATTTACTTTCTCATTACCTGTTTAATGTTCCTCTGTCTCTCTCCTTTTGAAAGGAAAATCTTCTTGACCTCAATCAGTGTTTCTTCAAACTCCTTCCTCCCCCGCCCCTACCAAGTCCACGCTTCTCTGTCAGCCTTTAATGCTCATTCACTAGGGCGGATTGTCCTTGATCACCTGCTGTCACTCTCCCACCCTGTCTTCCTATGTCAGAACATTTTCTGTGCCAACATACCAAGCTAATCTTCGATATTGACACCTTACATTCAGGCTAGTAGTGTTAAGCAAGGGCAAGTATTTGCTTTCAGAAGGCAGCCAGAGATGCCAGGATGCTTACTGCCTTCCCTGATGTAATGCCACAAAGTTTTACACTCAGTCTTGCTCTTTGACTTCTGATTTTCTATTGTAAAAATGAGCATGTGAAAAGGGGGGTGGGGGTTCATTACCAGGATGTGTCTGTCTTGGTTTTTTTCCCTGAAGTAGCTTTTGCTACTTGGGATCTCTGCTTCCCACACGGAGTGATATGAACCACAATACAGTCATCACAGGCAACAGCAGATCCAGTCAGTGGACCTGCTCTTTCTCAGGCCAGTCAAAGGCAAAAAGAACTTCTCCATTAACACAGAGAAGAGCCGTCTGCGTGTGTCTTGCACCACCTCCACGGCAGCAAACACCAAACTTCTGAAAACCAGCTTTGCACTGCAACATGGAGGCTGTACTGTTGGTAGGGAGAACAGCTTTCCTTCTGCCACAGAGGCTTTTGGCAGCTCAAGGGAGGTATGTGGGTTTTGGGTAAGCAATCTTTATAATCCTGAAGGGTATTTTGTGTGTGATGGAGGAGAGCTTGAAAAAACCAAAACAATTGATGCTTGTTCTGTGGCACATGCCTGGAGGGCACTTCCCTAAGTACAGGTATTGCCTTGGACACCTCCAAAAGCAGCTAAGAAGACATTCAAAAGGTATTAGAATATCAATCAAAAAGGGCACAGGGACACCTGGGCTCACCTTTTAACAATTTCACAGTTTCAGATCCCCACAGAGGTACAAAAACTCCCCACCATAAACACACCTCAACTTGGTGCTAATGAAGACTTTGCCAGCACAAGAGGGAAAAGGAATGGCTCTTCTGGAGGCTGGAAGTGTACATATCTGTAGAGAGCACACGGATGTGCCGAGTGTATGTTGTCCTCTGTGCCACTCTACAACAGAGTAAACAGATTCTTCACCTCTTCCAGTAAAGAATCTGTCCAGGTAGCTTCTGACAAGGAAGATGAAAGAATTCAAGCCTGTGTATGCCTGAGGCTACCAATAGCTGAAGTGCACTTTGGCCATAGTAACTTTAAACTTGAAAATGCGAATGAGGAACTTTTCTTCCTTGATGTCAACATATATACTCATTTTGCTATTTGCATTCCCCCCACCCTTTCAGACATTCATTCATTAGGCAGAGGGGCAGAAGACCCAGATCCAAGCAAGAAGGCTGTGTTTACTGGCAACTCCTGCTTCAGATTTATAACCTCATTTTTCAGTACAGACCAAACTGTTTCACCCTTTGCAATACCCCAAACTTCTCAGCATTTCAGAATAGCCATATGTTATTAGAAAAGCAAACATTAGCTTGTATTGCCCACTAATTACCCGAGCCCAAAGCTCCTAGCTACCCAGAACTGAGTTCTCTCTTCCAATGAACTTGTCATTAACCTCTTAAGTCCCCTTTTGAAGCCCACCAAGCCCCTTGCTGCTGGGCTGGTTCACTCAGCCCACAGCCAAGGACAGCCAGGAAGGTTAATGGTATTTCTCACTTCCATCAGCTCCCTTGCTGGCACAGTGGGATCCCCACAGCCTCCCACACCACTCATTCTTGTGCCAAAACTGCTCTTTAGCTTAACTTAAATGGCCCATTTCCCTTCCTGCTACTAACTCTTCTGAATTACTTATGAAGAGCAATAATATAAGCTCTACAGTCTTCTGCTGAGCTAATTACTCTTGAGCATATTCTCTCATAGGAGAGTGACTGCCCCCAGCCATCACCTTTGACTGCGCTCCAGGCTGGCCATGTCTTTCCTGGCTGAGACTGACTGGTGTGAGGCAGCAGGGATGAGATCTCTCCAGAGATTTCTGTGATAGCATTAATAAGCCTTGCTCTCTGTAGGAAGTACCCTGCGTAATAGATTTTGTGGTCACCTTTTTTATCTTCACAGCCAACATATCTGAGTGGCTCATTGTCACCTTGTGACTAATAAAACCAAGAGTTGCTCCACCTCTGTCATTCACAGCTGATGAACTCAAAGGCATTTCCATGATTAATCCTGAAACAGAGACTGTCCCTTTGCTGTTAGATGAATTTCCATTTCTACCCCACTGGTCCTCGTGCTCATGCATTATGCCTCCACATAATATCCCAGCCCTCACCCTGTTGGCAGGGCCTCCCAGTCTGATGTCAACACTGGGCTGCTCTGCCTCCTGCCTTGCACTTCTACCAGGGCATGGCAGCATTAAGTCTGACCTCAAAACAACTCCATCATTAATTTCCTTCCTTGTTGATAGTTTTTCCTGCCAGAGCACACTTAGCCACTCCCTCTCTGGAGCCAGAAGAACAACTGGCCCAGCAACTGTGAACCTCAGCATCATAGACAACAGCATGAACACATCATCTTCCGTAAGTGAAAGAATTTGGCAAAGTCCAGACCAGGTGCCCAGATTTCCCCAGCTGGACTCCAAGCCAGGCTCTCCACTTGCCCTGTCTGGTGCTGTCAAATGGACCTGGCTCTGCCCACCATGGCCAGACCCTGTGGGCCTGCACCCCGTCACTGAGGGCACAGCTCGTGCTGTGGTTGTTCTCAACCTCCAGCTTGTCCACCCTTGTGATGGAACCACCAGCCCTTGTTGAGCCCTGGCTGCTCTGCCATGAGCTGGGCGTGTGTCTCTTCAGCTTTGGAATACACATGGCACCATGAGAGCCTGAGACCAGCCCAGTGCCAGCTTCTGCTTCACCTGCCTTCCTTATTGACAGAAGGGAAAGGTATCTCAGCCCCAGTAAATTACTCCCTTGGTTCAAAACAGTGATTTTCAGTGATACGAAGATTTTATAAGCAGCCAAGTGAGACATCTCTAGGGACATCCACATTTCTAAAGTATCAATTAAATTAGATTTTGGGAGAGAGGATAGGTTACTTGTCAGATAGGCTTTACACTAACTATAAAACTTATAAATTTGTGGGTGTAGAGCATTGGCCCTAATTTTTCTGCAGCTTGCTTGCTTTAGTCCACCCTTAGTGGAAGCACCATGCATTGCTAAGTATCACAGTGATTTGTGATAACTGAGTGCAAGTCTTACCCCCTCATTGTCCACAAAGCTGGAAAAAATATTTGTACGCATTTTTTCATTTCGCTTTTTCTAAACACTGGTGTCTTTCCTCGCTGCATTTAAACTGCCTGAAGTTAATTTGGCTACTGGGGGGGGGG